>VWPV01016734.1:0-53202 GCA_013389885.1 Geococcyx californianus | reverse complement strand
TTTTGATTTTGGGGGTTTTTTTTGCTAGAAGCTATGCAGAGGATATACATATGAATGTATAACTGAAAAAAAGCCATCAGTTCCTCAGTTTTTTAAAATTACTTCAGTGGCAAATAATTTGAGACATTTTGATCGCAATTTCTAAACTTGAGTAAAGTAGTATTTCTTGAAAACATGGTAGTGGTAAATTATTCATACATTTGAAAAAAATAGAAAGATAATAATCACAGTATCACAGTATCATAAGGTTGGAAAAGACCTTTGAGATCATCAAGTCCAACCTATGACCCAACACCTACACCTACTCCTACTTGTCAGCTACACCATATAATCAGACTACATTATCATCATTTGGTCTGCTTAAAGGAATGTGTTAGCCTATGGTAAGGATCCTGATGATCCTTAATCAGCAAAATCTGAGAAATATTTGTACTGAAGTACAATGTATCATATTGTATTTTATCTGTTACAGCATTAAACAAAGGATAAACTTCCACTTTCCCTGTGCCCTGCCTGTTGAATAATAACTGAAAATTGCCATTCTACTCTCTGTATGAACTCAGATAAGCACTCAGATCAGAAGGTATTTAGAAATACTTAAATGTTCTTGTATTTGTCCAGAGTATCTCTATGAAGATGCTGGTTCAAGCACAATGATATATAATTAATTCAAATTCTAGACTAGAGCAAGTAACTGTTCTGAAGCAGAAAGTGTATTGCTGTTCCTCTGTGGAGTTCTATGTTTTTAAAATTTCTTTTATTATGAGAAAAGTTAGTACAACTGAGCTAGATGACATAAAGTTATTACTGTAGTTATAACTACAGTTGTATAAGTATAGGACTTTTACCCAATAACCATCTGTTATAACTAAAAGAGAAGTTATGTAGAATTTACAGGCTTCTGATAAAATTCTGACTTAAGTAGTAATAATAAAAATAACAATAATAATAATTCTAAGTCCCTTGACATAATTCTCTTAATTTCTGAGTGCAGATCACATTGTTTCACTTGAAAATTCTGTAAACTTCAGGAACTGAACTTCAAGAAACCCAATTTATTTTTTTAGTATATTAGTAATTATCTTCCATCATACACAAATAGTAGGAAACATTTGGCACACCTTATAAAAAATACAGACAGACATCTCAACTTTCTTTCTAATTAGCTGAGGGAAGTAGGTACTGCTACGGTATGAGTCACCTCATTCTCAGGTAGATATTTAAAGAGGTCTGGTGAACTACACCTCAAAATATCTGTTTTCTCCATTGACTATAAAGGAGATTAAGATGAAAAACTCAAATATAGACAATTAAATCCCTGATTTCTAGCATGAAGGAAATTAATGTCACCACAAGTGACATGCTAAAGTGACATGCTGAATACAACGACAGGACAGATATCTGGAGCCAAAATATTTGTAGGTGCATTTTTTTTTATTATTAAGGTAAGGCTGATAAAGTGTTCTTGTCTCCCACTTTTTTGACAGTAGAAAGGGATTCAATTTACTTTGTAGCTTATGGCCAAAAGCATTTGTTCCAGTTCACCAAGTTATAGGTTAGTTAATTTATTTAGAAGCTAAGCTTACTTTATGCAAAAGAGAGGAGCAGATAGAAGAAATACGATGGTGGGTCTTACGTGATGGGGCATCCAGGTTCACTCTTTCATTTGTTATGGACACAGCCCCAGGAGGATTATTCAAAGGCAGAAAATTTCACATATCATGTATGAACTAGCAATGTCTGCCTGAGAAGCAATCTACTTAAGTTAAACTGTAGAAAGATTTGCCCTAGCCAGTAGGTCTCACCTTTCTCCAGAAATAGTGAACAGGAACGTGGATCATGTTTAGTTACTCTAAAATTTCAAAAACTTGAAATACCAGATTCATCAAAGCTTAGACAGTGAAGCTCATAACCCATAATGCATAAGATATGTAGGAGTGTGACATCACATTGGATGAATACATTAGTTATCAAGGTACTCTGCAGGTAAGCATTCTGGGTCAAATCCCTCCCAAGATGAGAATATAAAAATCAGTCTTTCAAAAACCAGAGTAAGTGAATTATTTATTAGACTACCACATAAACGTTATCCATAGGGTAGTAAAAGGTAGTAAAAGGACCTGTTATGTAATTAAAATTTCAAAGGTTTGGATGATTATTGTTGCATGTTTGATCATATTCACTAAGGGTGCCAGACCTCAGGCCTACTAGACACTTCATTTAGCTAATAGTTGATACGGAAAGTCATATACACAGAAAAACACTAACTGAAAATCATAGAATCATAGGATCATAGAATGGTTTGAATTGGAAGAAAACTTAAAGATCATCTAGTTCTAACCCCTCTGCCATGGGTAGGAACACATTCCACTAGATCAGGTTGCTCAAAGCCTTATTCAGCCTGGCTGCAAACACATCCAGGCTTGGAGCATCCGTGACTTCTATGGAAACCTGTCCAGGTGCATCACTACTCACACAGTCAAAAATTTCTTCCTAATATCTAATCTAAATCTATCCTCTTAACCCTCATCCTATCTCTACATTCCATGATAAATAGCACCTTCCCAGCTTTTCTGTAGGTTCCCATTAACTACTGGAAGGTTGCTTGAAGGTCTCCCGGAGCCTTCTCTTCTCTAGGCTAAACGAGCCAAACTGTCTCAGTCTGAACTTGTGTGGGAGATTCTCCAGCCCTCTGATCATCTTTGTGGGCCTCCTCTGGACTTGCTTCAACAGATCCATGTACCTTCGTGTGGAGTGGACTCCAGAACTGAACACAGTAGTCCAGGTAAGGCATCATGAGAGCAGAGTAGAGGGGGACAGTCACCTCCTTCGACCTGCTGGTCACATTTCATTTGATGCAGCCTAGGATACAGTCGGCTTTTTGGGCTGTGAGCGTACATTGCTGACTCATGTTTATCTGCTCATCCACCAACACTTCCAGGTCCTTTTCTTCAGGACTACTCTCAATCCATTCTCTATCCATCCTGTGTTACTGCTTGGTATTGTCCCTTGCACATAGCCTTGTTGAACTTCATGAGGTTCTCATGGGTCCACATATCAGGTATTGTCTAGATCCCTCTGGATAGTATCCTTTCCCTCCAGTGTGTTGACCACTCCACACAGCTTGGTGTCACCTGTAAACTAGCTGAGGGTTCCTTCAATCCCGCTGTCCGTGTCTGCAATAAAACTATTAAATAACACCAGTCCCAATACTGAGCTCTGAGGAACTCCACTCATCACCAGTCTCTACTTGAACATTGAGCCATTAATCACAATACTTTAAGAGTGAACATTCAGCCAATTTGTTATCCACTGAGTGGTCCATCCATCAAATCCATGTCTCTCCAGTTTAGAGACAAGAATGTTATGTGTGACAGTGTCAAATGCTTTTCTCAGGAGGTGTAGATAGATGATTTCAGTTACTATTCCCTTATCCACCAACACAGTATCTCCATCACTGAAGGCCGACAAATTCATGAGGCCTATAGTGAAGCCGTGGTAGCAGTCCCTGATCACCTTATTTTCCATGTGTATCTGCAGAGTTTCCACGAGGGTCTGCTTCATGATCTTGCCAGACACAGAGGTGAGATTGACCAGCCTGAAGTTCAACCAGGTCTACTTTTTTTAAAAATGGGAGTTAACGTTTCTCCTTTTTCAGTCAATAGGAACTTTACCAGACTGCCACAACTTCTCAAATATGATGGATATTGGCCTAGCAACTTCATCTGCCAGTTCCCTCAGAACCGGGTAATTGGGTCCAGTCAACATGGGTTTATGAAAGGCAAGTCCTGTCTGATTAATCTGGTCTCCTTCTACGACAAGTTGACTCACTTAGTAAATGGGGGCAAGGCAGTTGATATAGTGTACCTGAACACCTTTGACATCATTTCCCACAGTATTCTGCTTGAAAAACTGGCTGTCAAAGACCTGGACAGGCACATACTCTGCTGGGTAAAAATCTGACTGGATGACTGGCCCCAAAATGCAGTGGAAAACAGAGTGAAATCCAGTTGATAGCCAGTTACAAGTAGTGCTCCCTAGGGCTCCATGTTGGGGTCAGTTCTATTTAACATTTTTATCAATTATGTGGACGAAGGGATTGAGTGCACCCTCAGTAAGTTTGTTGATGGGACTAAGCTGGGCGGAAGTGTTGACAGCAGAGAGGCTCTACATAGTGATCTTGACAGTCTGGATCAATGAGCTTTGGCCAATGATATGAGGTTCAACAAGGCCAAGTGCTGGGTCCTGCATCTGGGACACAACAAGCCTGTGCAGCACTACAGGTTTGGACAACAATAACTGGAAAGCTGCCTGGCAGAAAAGGGCCTGGGGGTGTTGGTTGACAGCCGGCGGAACATGAGCCAGTGGTGTGCCCAGGTGGCCAAGAGGGCCAATGGCATTTTGGCCTGTATCAGAAACAGCGTGGCCAGCAGGAGCAGGGAGGTGATTGTGCCCCTGTAGTCAGCACTGGAAGGGTAATAAAGCTGATGAAGGGGCTGGAGAACAAGCCTTATGAGGAACAGGTGAGAAAAGTTGAATTTTTCAGTTTAGAGAAAAGAAGTCTGAGAGGAGACCTTATAGCTGTCTTCTTCCAAGTAACAAGTGATAGGATGAGAGGGAATGGCCTCATGTTGCGCTAGGGAAGGTTCAGATTAGATATTAGGAAAATTTTCTTCAGGCATTGGAATGGGCTATCCAGGGAAGGGATAGTCATCATCCCTGGAGGTTTTTAAAAGGTGGGTAGATGAGCATTTCAGGGATATTATTTAGTAGTGTGCAGGGAGAGTTGGACTTAATGATCTCAAACATCTTCCAAACAAATAATTCTATGATTCTATGACCCACAGATGCATCTCATCAGGTCCTGTGGACTTGTGCCTTCAGGTTCCTTAAAGATGGTCTCGAATCTGATCCTCTCCTACAATGGGAAGTTCTTCGATCTCCCAGTCCCTGTGTCCCTGTGCCAGGTGTCCTGGCGTTTTTTCTGGACTTCCTCTTTTTTGGGTTGCATCCTCTTGAGCTTGGAGGAGGTGATCTTTGAATATTAACTAGCTTTCTTGGGCCCCTCTTCCCTCCAAGGCCTTATCCCACAGTACCTTACCAAGCAGATCCCTGAAGAGGCTGTAGTCTGCTGTCCAGAAGCCCAGGGAAGTGAACTTGCTGCACACCTACTGGCATGAAAAAGCTTGTTCCTAAAAAAATTGTGACTGTTTCATCAACATGTTATTCAAAGTTAAAGTTAAAATATACAAAGAGTTGTGAAAGACAAAAATGTGAATAAGTATGCTCATTTTTTTGTTTATTGCTCTATGTACACTGTATCAGGTTTGAGAAGTAGAGGGGCAGGGAAAAAGAGAAGAGCTTCTAAACACTCATTCCATCTTAATCCAGTTGCTGCTATGATGATAATAATTCTACTGCCAAAGTAGCATCTGTCTGTCCCTTATGGCTATGTGTCATACATCACTCCTACTCGAGTTCTTACATTTTCTCAGATTTTTCTTTGAAATCAAGTTTTGCATTATGCATGTTACATCAATTTCTGCTTTTCTTAACTCTTCATTTTGTTCTGATGCCTGAACAAGTCTTAGTTTAAGAGGGTGAAGAAAAGGTTCTGGAGCCTTGATACTGGCAGGATTTAGAAATAAATAACACAAGCTTAAAGGTTGGCAACCAGCAGCACGGGAATGTTTCATGGAAATGATTCCAAGAGAATGAAATCCTGTTAGGTTCCTGTGTGTTTTATCTGCCTGTTTCTTCAGAGGTTTCACAGAAATAAAGTGTACTGAAGTAAACTTTGTGGAGGGAAAGGTCTATTTTATGACATATCACTGTAAACTTTCAGATTAAATCTTGACCTAGTGCTGGTTACCTCTATAAAGAAGTGACAGCCTGAGGTAAGTAGTTGTTGAAGTCTGTGTTCTCTGTTTCTCTTTTCTCTTTCTCATTGCAATTCCCCTTTTTATGGTTCTTCAAAATAACCACAGCATGTCTTCCCTTCATAGATTGGAAGTGACATGCTGCATATTTACTGCTACTATGCTTTAGATGTTCTCTTATGTCCTTCGCTATTCTCTTCCCTTAAAAAATCATCAAATAACAGCCCTAAAAAAATATTATCAGTGATGAAGCTAAAGGTTTCCAATACTACCAGTGTGTTTTCAAGGCATTGGTGGCATCTATAGAAGAATTCGTCATATACATTCAAAATTCAGTTTTAAACCTGAAAAGACAGTTCTGAAATTGCAACCACACAGAATTCTTGTCTGTTGAAAGAAAAAGGACAAATTCAATGAAGAATATAATTTGTGAAACATAATTATATGGTTTTTAAACCAAATATAACTTTCTTCTCCCTCTCCAGTCATGTTTTTTATTACTCAGTCAGTAACAATTTTACTGTAAGAATTTCTGGTTGTTCAGGGCTGTAATGTCTCCCCAGTATAGTCTTACAACCCTTTCTTGGGGAAAAACATAATTTAAAAAAAAATAAAAATTGAGTGGCAATCTTAATCTTTTCTAATTTTTCCTCTATTCTGCAGCACATGTTTGCAAGGCAAAGAGCTGTACTTTCTTCTGCTGGAAAAAATGAGAATTCACAAATCCAGTTTTCTAAGAAAGATCCAGAAGCACAAGGCAAGAGAATGTCCTTCTTATCGCCCACACTAACTGGATTATGATGTATTCAGTATTGTAAGAGTCTGCATAAGTCAAGGGGAACTGGTACTGTGATGGCTGCCATTACATCTTTTTAGCTGCTGGAACCTTTTGGGACATAATTTTACTAATAATTTCTGCTTATTTTAAGTTTCTTGATCCGGTATCATGGCCAGAGACATGGTTTTAAATAGTCACTGTAAGAGTAACACCAGTATCTTCTCTTCTTCTCAAGTCTTTTATTTGCCAGTATTATAACAGAATGAAGGAGGAGGGAAGCTTCATATAGTCTCACCAGGGAGACTGAAGTTAACATACCACAGCTTTTATATAGCCAGGATGTTCACGAGAGGGTGAAGGAAGGTGTTAGAGTATACATGCAACCAACGCCATAACTGGGTAAACAGTGGATTAAGGCACAGAATAGGCTCAGAACTCATTTAAAGATGCTTTCTAAATATGTCCAGTGCGTTAAATTTAACCTTAATTCTGGATGGCACATTTTACTGCTTTAGCCAGAAGTTTAGTATTTTCATTTTACCTCTTAAAAAAAGAGAATAACACATACACACACACAAAAAAAAAAATGTGTAGAAATTAATTTCTTAGAGAAAATCATACATAAATTCATACAATCACAATGACAATTTTTAATGTCCATGGAAAAACTGCAGAATTTTTTAAAGTATTCTTTCTAACATTAAATCTAAATGTTCTTTTTTAGAAATGTTGTGTATAAATGTTAGTTAGAACAGTATATCACATAGAATGATAACAGGAGCACGGTTTGCTCCTCTAGCCAACAAGTCTGATAATAAATACCAACTGTGAAGGTTATGTGTGCAGACACCCATCCACTCACTTGGGATTGGCTGCTAACTTGCTTATCATAGGTCACCAAACTACCTTCAGGCAGCAACAGCTTTTTGTTTGCAATGGTGAGTTTAGTCTTTATGGTAGAAGGAGGAAGGGAGAATACCCTTACAGTGAAGATGTTTTACTGGCATCTCTAATCAAAGACAGAAGATGTAAACATTGTTATTTTAGGGCCCTTGTCAGGCAGTTTTATGAGAATGAATTACTTTTCTCTGTATATATGACCTAGATTGCATTTTGCATTTCAACACTAACCCAGTTTCTGCATTTCAGCTCTCATAGTATGAATGTTTCCAGCTGGGCTCCGTCAGCCTCTGTTGCACGATAAATCATATCTGCCTTCTCATCCAAAGGTGCTAACTGATGAGGCAGAAATAACACAATCTCAGCTGGTTCTGTGGCCTACTTACTGCACAGCTACAGCAGGAATGCAGATTGTATCTCTGTTCTCTTGGATAAAGCCATAAAAAAAGTTATAACCCTTTCAAATTACTGTTTTGGAATCCCTCCAGTTTCTGAGACTATTCTTTTCACTAAGTACAGAAAGTAGTGCTTGCATTGCAAACAGTCAACAAGGTCTTAGGAATAATGGAAATCAGTCCAATATCATAGTCATGAACAACTACTACATAGATTTAAAAGAGTGCACTTTTCAACTATTTGCTATTTGAGTTAAAGTTGAAAAACACGATGGAAAGTTATGCGGTTAAACTTCATGGCACAATATTATGCTTTAAAATTAAAAGGTCTTACGGCTTAAGCCAATAACTTTGAAAAATTGAGATGAAACCTGAAGCAGTGAGAAGAGATAATCGTGCGTACTTTGCTGTAGGCCTGATCAGTACAAAAATACCTGTGTTCCTACATTTTGTAAGTCTCTTTCTGCTAATGAAAAAGTCAAATTAAAGGCAAGGAGGTTTCTCTTTTGTTATTTCTTATTATTAAGCTCCAAATTTATATATGTCTTGCCCTTATTTCCTTGTGTTTTGAGCTAGTAAATGTTATTACAAGCATTTTTATTTATCTATCTATTTTTAGAGACAGTCACATGTGATAATCTATGGAGTGGAGTCCTACTAAGACAGAGTTTTAAATATAAATGATTTGGAAATGTCATTCTTCTTTCAGAAAAACAGTTTATTGTAAGCAGTTAAATGAAAATATTGGCAAATTAGTTTCCTAAACTGGAGCATATTTAAAACTTATATCTATTTTGTAACACTTCCTTTAGTACCTGCATAAGAGGAAAACATAAGGTTTTGCATGCTGTTGTGCTACTCTGCTACCAACAAAAATAACTGGAAAACCTAAGTCTAGTGTGTCTCATTGAAGATATAGGTGTTGTAGAGTTTTCCTGATTTCTCAGTGTACTTTTTCTACTGATTGCTGTTCTGTTCTTTTGAAATCCAGAATTCCTAACATGGATGTGAAAATACCATATTGTCCATCTTACTGGATTAAAGTACCTTTTATTTTTAATTGAAACCGTAACTAAGAAGTTATATATTATATTTGAATACAAAAGAAATGAGAATGTGTTCAATGGTGAAGTTTCTTATTCTTTATTGAGTTCCACTTGTATTTTCTATCGATTTGGAAGACTACTGCAGATGATGACTTAAGTATGATTGTAGTCTGTGAAAATGTTTATTTTCCCCATCTTCAATAAAGCTCCAATAACGCACTTACACACGTTACTGTGTCTGTCTGGGATGGAATAAATTTTCTTCATAGTATTGTGCATAGTGTTATGTTCTGGATTTGTGGCTAAAACAGTGTTGATAATGCACCAGTATTTTGGCTATTACAGATGAGTGCTCGTGCAGCATTAAGGATTTCTCTCCAATCCCCTCCTCCCCAGTAAGTAAGTAGGCCTGGAAGGGGACATAGATAGGACAGTTGACTTGAATTGACCAAAGGGATATTCAATACCATTTGGCATCATATTTAACAATAAAGGGGAAAAGAGGAGGAAGAGGAGACATTAGTTTGCCTTTTCAAGTAACTCTTCCATATGCTGAGGTCCTGCTTTCAATGAATTGGTTAAACACCTTCCTGCTGTTGGGACATAACTAATGAATTCCATTTTGCTGTGTTTCTGTGGACAGTTTTTGCCTCCCCTATTTAACTGGTTTTGTTTCAATCCACAAGTCTTCTCATCTGCTTTCTATTATCTCCCCATCTCACAGAACAGGAGAGTGAGCTGTGATGGTGTTTGGCTGCTGGCCACCGTCAACGTCCCCCTGTAAGACAGTAGGACAAATTAAATTTGTAGTGGCAGGATAGTGTTGCAAAGAAGTGTAGGGAAAATAATTGTATTACAAACTACTAAGTGTATCTATTACAGACAAGAAGAAAGGCTTCCTGCAGATCCTCTGCTTTTTGCAGGGAATAGAAGAGACTAGAAGGTCCTAGAAATTTCCTTGCTTAGATTTGTAAAACACCACTCCCACAGAAGAAACAGTGACTACCATCCTGAGATTTCCTATACATGAAATTTTATCACAGACAGTGATGGATATTGAAGAAAGGTAAAAACATAGAAAATTATAGAAACCCTCAAAAAAAGAAACCTTCATCATAAAATGTCTTTCAATACTGTAATAAATCATTCTTGGTCTTTTCTACGGTATTTATATGCATCCTTGATTGTACCCTGTTTTCACTGGCTATCAGGAGTTCTCCAACATATTCTGGATTTTAACTCTGAAATGGCAACGGATAATATCAACTACTAAGAGACATACATTATCACATTTTCTATGGAAAAATATATATATATTTATCTCTGAACAGGCAGTAAATATACGGTCAAATAAAATTCTGTACTTCTTAAAAGCTATGGAAGAGGATGAATAAATTATGTGATAAACCATTTTTTTGCTATAAAGAGTGAAAGGAAAAAGAAATCTTATTGTGTAACCTGAAAAAATCAAAACTGGAATGTCAGGTGTTAAGGTCACAGAAATGGAGTTTGCATCTACAGGGAAATATATGCAAAATGCAAAGAGATTTTCTAGTGGATTTATAGTGATCACATTTATAATGTCCAACAGAATTAGAAAGCCTGTTCTATGATTGTAGGAAAAATATCTGAAGAACATTAGAAAATAATAAATTTCAGACAATAAATAAGTAGAAAATGCAGATAGTTATTTTTTCTTTACAGATATTTTGTTTTAATTTTAATTGTTTTCTGTTTAGTATCTTGAGTAACATTTGCTAACTAATTGTGCTGTGGAAAGAAATAAGTACAGTTATGATAATTTTCTTACCAGATATATTTTATTACAAGGGACAAAATAGGAGATCAATTGTCCTAAAGTATGAAAAGCTTTTACAGCAATGATAAGGAAGGGAGACACTTTTGTCTTAGCTAGTGCTTCAGTCACTCAGAAAATGGTTCTATATAGTTAAGAGACTAAGAAAATCAAGAACATGAATGTGAGGAAGTGCATCTGACACTTGCCAAAAATCCAGCCCTGTTTTAAGTGTTACTATTTGGCTATTAATAAATCTACAAAGGAATGGATGACTATCGACATGAAGAACACAATTGTTTTGTTTGTTTTTGTTACAGCCTGAGCCTGTGTGTACCCAATTTCTCCTGTGGTTCTAGCTTTTCTAAATGAAAATATTATTGCACATGTCCTCAACTATTATATGAGATGTGTATGTAATTGTCCTCTAATCTATTTCAGTCAAGAAGAAATGGGCTAGCTTAAATAATTTAGACAGTAGTTACCCTGACTGATTCCAACTGAAATGAATTCAAGAGCAAAAGCATTAGCAGTCCAACTGTAAAACCTAAGATAGTGTTAATCTTCAACCCAAGGGTGCAGCTATAGCAATACTTTTTCTGTCTGACATGCCTAGAACAAGAAGCAACCATGATAATACTAGTGCCCTCTTTTTCAGCCCAATTTCTGATCAAAAAAATTCCAAAATAAAATAAAACAATAAAATAAAATAAAATAATAAAATAAAATACTTCCACACAGACCAAACTATTTCAGTTAGCTTTGTTCATGGGCATAAGACTTTTTTCTTCTACAGTCAGTGACTTTGGTTCAGTTCCCAGTAAATGCAGGAAATTGTGATCTTTCAGTAATACGACATGAGGGAAAGTCTATTTCAAGGTGAAAAACTCCTCCAGGTGGATTGCTGTCTTTCGCGTTCATTTGTGGTCTGCAGGTGCTTGACAGGAAATGAGCATGGTTGTGGCAGGACTACTTCTGTTTGAAAAATGTCACAAAGCATTACTGATGGAAAATTTAAAACGCAGGGATCACGTCTGAGCTGCAGTATAGTCTTCAGCTCACAGTATATTTCTGTCTATTAAACTTGAAAACAGAACATTATTTTCATTTCTCCTCTCTATTCTTGTGGTAGTTTTAAATTTATTGCAACATAAAAATAGAGAATGAGTATTTCAGAAAAGCAAACAGACATTAGAAGCAACCAAAAACTATTAATATTTTATCTACAAAAATTTTAGCACAAATTAAACGATGGCAAAATTGTGTCATATCTCTGTTCATTTCTCCTATTAAGGAAATCTATTATATGTTTTTGACATTGTTACTGCTTAATATGCATAATGTTGATGCTGATTTCTGGTTAAGATATTTTAGAAGAAATTAGTTATTGGATTCTAAACAGTAGTCCATAAAATATTGTGAGAGCATCCATAAAACTATTTGTAACTATAATGCAATTATATTTGCAATCTACTTTTTCTGTTGTCTTATAAAGTATCAATGATGGTGAAGTATATTATATTAAATAGACAAGTTATAAGACTGTGTGCATTTCTATAAATTGCTTAACAATATTGAATGTTAAATTATTAATCATAATATCATTTCAGTTGAGGTTTTCTATATTCAAGGTAAGTTGACCAATTCTGAAACTGTTGGTCACCACTAGACTCTACTTTTCAAATTTCTTATTAGTTTATTTGTTAAAAATTGAAGTCTGTATGCACAAACACTGTAGAAAGTAAACACAGAGAAAGAGAGACCTCCGAGTTGCTGGGAAGTTGTGGTAGGTCAAGTTTCTCATTTTATCAGCAACACTCACTGAAGAGTGTTCTCTCAGTCACAAAAAAGAAAATGACATGATATCTACAATTCATATTTTGCCATCCATACTTCATTAGCACTGCAGCTAAACCTATTTTTAATACATTTTCCAGACTAGGATTTATAGAAAATGAGATATATTCTGTCAATACACAAGTTGATAAATGAAATGGTATATGTATATATATATATATATATGTATATATGTATATATGATATATATAGAACATGCAAGCAAATTCGATATGCAATAAGATAAATACTATAGAACTACATTTAGTAAGTACACAATTTCTTTAAGTAACACCACTTTATCTATGAATTTCTGCTGTAATAATATATTGCTTTGATGAGTTGTTCTTTTGTTCTAACACAACAAAAACAAGCAGCATTCATATTTTCATAATAATAGACCTAACCAAAGGATCAAGTCAATCCACAAAAGCAGCCTTTAAGAGTATCAAAATAGCAACCCAAAACTGCACACAGGAGGTTAGTGTTCTAAGGATGATGATGAAAGCAATACTTTTTAAACCAAAATTCATGTTCTTGCAAAAATAAATTGAGAGCAACATCTAGTTTGACCATCTCTTGTTAAATATCAGTTCCTGCAAGTCCCTTTTGTTTCTTTCTTCAAATTTTAGGAAGAAAATAGGCAGTTTAGTATGATGTGCTGGAAGAGGTAAGAACATGGAGTTATTAAACATTGATGCATGAGATGCCAATGAAAAAAATGGTATAAATTAGTTTCTCCATTTTTTTATCACTGTCATGGTTAATTAGGAAAGCAAATAAATAAATACATATAAAAGCAACTAAACAGTTTTAATAATTTTCATTGAAACTGAAAAATTACCAAACACAAGTCTGGGGGATTTTTCTGTTTCTTAATATAAGTATAGCACTTCAAGAAAAAAAAAAATAGTGTTATTGTATGGTTGTAAGTTAGAAATGCAGCGCCTGCAGAAAAAGTAAGTAACAATAGCAAAATGCTGGAAACTAATCAAAGTCATTGTTAGCTCCTTCCATTCATATAGAGTACAACGAAAATATAAAACTGGAGACAAATGTAGCCATTCTCTGCACTTTTGGTGAAAACTATCTTCTCTTGAGAGCAAGTTGCTGTGATTGATAGTGACTTGCAAACTGTAGTTGACTACACCTTTCTATTAATAAATAACACTTCTGCTGGGAATTTATTATAAACTTACAAGAATTTGAGAGTTCTCCAAAAGCCTTTTGGATGTGCCTTTGGTTCCTATGGTTAAACGGAAGTCTGTTCTTTTGAAGATTCCGGATGTGAATATGCTGACGGTGAAGGACTGACTTTTTCAGAGTCTCTTAAGAACGTAGCTAAGGTAATTGTTTTTTAAGCATTACAAAAATTATTTGAATTCTAGTGCTACATAAGAAAAAAAATAGGGAAAAAATATAAATATTTGAAAAGCAATTATTTAAAGAAAATAATGTGCAGGATAATTAATAAAACACATTCATGTGCTTTTAACAAACAAGTCATTGAAGAATATGGGATCTAATTGGAAACCACAAATATTTTGTTCTTTAACTAAGACTATAAAACTAATATTCATTATCTAAAATATTGTGGGTCTCCTTTGTGGGTTTTTCTTTGTCTTTTTTTTTTTTTTCTCAAATCAATATAGAAAAATGATTGAGAGAAGTCAGGGATATAATCAACATGGCTGCATGTAGCTTTAAAAAGTTCTGCTTTAAAGATAATGCAGAGATATAAATCTTGAAGGAGGCTGTTCAGAATACCATGTCTTAAATAAGTGTTCTAAATTAGTCTCTATAGAAACTTGTTTTGCTCCAAAACTATCAAGAAAGCAGAGGGAATCAAATCTTATGTTTAAAGTCAGGCTTTCTCCTTTATGCGTATCCCAAAGGAATTTCTCATTCACTAAGGGAAAACTTGAAAAGAAAGCAAGTATTATATATGAGTAAAACAGTGCAGCTACAACACACACTAATTTCACTTTGAGGCCATTTTTTGGGTTGTTGACAACAGCGGGATGTGTTAAGTACCAAGTACTTCAGAAAATGCATCCCATTGAGTTCCAGAACAAGAGAACTTAAAAAAGAGACTGACATGCAGTGTCTGAATTAGTGTTACACTCTTGAAGCTTTGTTTTACCTTTAAAATTCTGCTGACCCTCATGCTTAAGTATAATTTTTATTTGACAGATTTTTTAATCATCATAACAAACACTGTAGGGATATACTCTTTTGCTCCAGATCAGATAGATTTCACCTCACCATCATATAAACTTCCACAAGATTATTCATTTTGTTTCAGTATAAACTAGAGAGTGGTAATACATAACAAAGCCTGGGATCAAACTATGTTTAACAGATTTTTTTTTGCAAGAAGAAAAACCCAAATCCCTTTCAGTGAGTTTGTGCAGGTGTTAATTCTTTGTGTGTCAAATTTTGGTTTTGTTACTAGTTCCTTGGAGTAGGGAGATGATTGCTTTGAAACCCCCAGAGAGAAGCAGATGACAGAGTTTCAGAAAAGCTAAGAACCTTTCTAAACAAACATACTCCCTGCAGAGAGAATTGGAGCTGTTGATCTTCTCAACAAAAACACTACCTAAATGTAGCTACAGTTAATTACGTCCTGTTGACAAGAGACACCTAAAACACCGTGTATTTTATCATCATTCAACAGCATACAGATGACAAGTTTTGACAAGTATCTATTTGTTGTTTCCAGAATTTGCATTGAATATGACAAGTGTACTTTTAAGCTATTATGCCTCAGTGCTATTTAATCAATCATCCTTTACTTTTAAAGCTAATTCTAGTTCAGATAAACATGTCCAGACCTGCAGCTTGTATGATATCAATAGAAGTTTTAGGTCTTAAGTAGAACATTAACACAGTGGTTGTGCCCGAAGCTATCAAACACTTGATTAATGCTTTTACAACCATGAGAATAATACAAATGGGAGATTTTGGTTTCCTGTTATAAATTCACTCATTCGAGGAGAATTATATCACTGCCCTTCTATTTGGCTATTGTAGCTTTCTATATTAGTTCTGCATGTTATTTCCCATTTGAAGCTTTCATAAGTTTTAGGTGCTATTAAATTCTGACATGAAATGCAAAATATGGGTTTTCATCACTATAAGAATATGGTTTCTAGGTTACTGGCCGGCTTTTTCAGGGAAAAAGTAAAAAACAAACAAACAAAAAAACAACAAAACCCCCATATCCTTCTTTCCTGAAGCAAGTTCTATTTGCGTAGTTCTGCAAATATGTTTTTCTGGGTCTGCAGATCAAAATACAGTGAAGTAGTGTATTTAACCACAGAGAGTAAACCAAGAAGAACACAGAAGTTGATTCCTTTGTTAGAAGAGTTCTGGACACTTCAGGGTTTTACCTACAAAACTGTTTTCTTTATTCTGATGATTTTAAAGTGAGGTTTGTGAAACTCTGACACTGGTGACAGAGATGCCTAAGGATCAGAGTTTAGGCTAATATTCATGATTGAATGACCAGTTTGAAACTAGAAAACTGAGGCTTGCCTGTATCTTTTTAACATAAAATTTCAGATAATCAAAGGAAGAGGGAAACGGTAGAGGTAAAAGAATTGAAACATGCTGATATTCCAGGATCGTACTTTCACTGTCTTGCAGGCAAAACCCCCCAAATTAAGACACATACACAAAGCTGAGGAATGTAGCATTCTCCAAAGAATTATATCCAACCCTACTTACCCGAAGGTTGGATTTGCTTGAGCAGGAGTGTTGCGTGTCACAGTGAGATAGGAAAGGCTCTAAAGAAAGCCTGATAAGCTTTTCAACTCACATTTGTGCATGTGTTATTGCTCCAAAGTCTCTTATGTCTTCATTTCTCTTAATGTAGGATCTTCTACTGTGTTGTCTGTTTTGACTTGCAGCCCGTCTAAATCACTTAAGTCTTGTTTCATTTCCTACAGAACACTGAAATGGGTACATTGAATTAGCTTGCCACAACAGTGATTTTTAACAATGTGAAATCATTGAAAAATGAAACCAAATAATAAAAAAGAAAACACTTTAAAAAACCTTGACAAATACATATTAAGAAATTATCCAAAAGGATTCAGCATGTTACGAGTTATATAACAACAACTTAAGTATAGACACAGAAGTCAGAACAAAAGAGAGCTCCCTTTTTCCTGTTATTGACTGCCTAAGCAGTTCTCTCTGGAATGTAAACCTTGTGTTCAAAAAGTCTGTAGTTTATATTTCTGCATTGATATCTTCTAACTCAATATTTTGTGGTTTCTTTCACTTGTTCTATGATAGTATCTAAAATCAAACAACAAATTTTGCCAGGGACCAAAAAATAGAAAGACATTACAGAATGAAAGCTTGTGATTAAAAAACAGACTGTCTGGTAGCTTGAAAATCTTGAACACACAATGGATTTTGGTTTGAGTTGTGCAGTCATCACAACACTTACATAGCAGCAACTTACATTGTGTGTAAACAACAATCCTTATCAGAGTTTGCTCTTGCCACTAAAACAGCTTAAATGAAAAAGATTGTCCTACACTGCCAAGCATTGCCCTCGAGATTTAAACCATCTTTGCTGCAGACGATTCTCTTTTACATCTTTCTAACATCATACTTGGAGGTCAAAAAGATGAGTATGTCACAACTTATAACTGGCACATACAAATGTACAGCATCAAAAGAAAAATCAGTTTGCCCAATATATTCATGGTTTACTGTGGAAACAAATTTAAAATGTTAATAACATTTAAATTAAATTTATCCTATTTGTTTTAGTGGGTTTAGTTCTGGCCAAGACAGCCTATTGTCACAAGTAATCTCTCAGTATTTCTGACAGGGATCAAACCCCAAAATGCTAAAAAATTCTACCCTTGCAAGCTATTCAGCTAGAGATGTTGAGTCAAAGTTCAGATACATTTCAGATAAGTATAAAGGATTCAATAACAGAACTGAAACACTAAAGTATGGTTCATTTCCCACTCACATCACTTTGGGATGAAAGAAATATACCTAATTTTTTTAAGAGCATGTTTTAAGGATGCCATTTCTTATATTGGAAAATAATACATATTTTTACATTGTTATGCTGTTTCTGATAAAGATGCATTTGAAATGTTCAACCCAGTGTGTCAGAAATTAGCACTACTAAGTGTCTGTGGGCAATCCTCAGTAGCAACTGTATTGCTAATACAGCAGCTGAATGTGGCAGAGAGGTCTTGCTCTCTGCTGTTGGCTTCAGCTCCTTCCCCATCTAATTTTCTTTCTCTTTTTAATTACACAGTTGTATTTTTGGAAAGATATAGGCAAACAAGGCAGAAGGAGGCACCAAAGATCTGCTGCTACTCATGCTACAGTAACAATAGGTGTAAATTACCATACAGTGGTAGTTTGCTAAGTATTCCTGTTCTTTTTCTTAAAGACAGGGTCTGGCAAAAGTAGAGTAAGCAGCAGATTTTAAAGTCAATATTTTAAAACTCTTACCTTATTTTCGCATGCCCAATATCTGTTTCCAAGGAAACAGGAGGACATGCTGGAACCAGTAGCAAAACAGTAATAAAAGCAAATGCATAGGAAAAGAAGCTGTTGGCTTCTTTCCTGTTTTTCTAGCTCCTGAAGTCACAGTTAATAAGACCCCTGATAGTTCAGAATAACACAAAGAATTGAATATAGTTTTAGTCAATACCTACATGCATATAAACAAAAGAGAGTTGGCAAAACAGGTAGTTTTCAATACGAGTGGTTTTAGCTGGCCATGCACTGGGGGATGGAGTTTGAGATTGGAGAACATATGGGCCCAAGAGATAATATTGTGTTGTGTAAGTCAGAATAAATTATAGCAGAACAGTATTAAAGGCTCTTCCATGAACTACAGAACAGAGAAACAGAAACAGAATTGCAGACTTAATTATTTATTACTTTTCATTTACCATCTACTCTCCAGATGTCACCAGCCTAATCAGAAGGATGTTGTCGACATTCCTCACCTTTTGTGCACTCACTGTTTAAGATAAAATATAAGAATTTATGGCAATTTAACCAGTTCAAAGTTTAATGAATTTTCAGAGGAAATACAAACTTAGAAATTATGTTTAGGCTCCTGCATGCTGTGTACACCATAACGAGGTCAACAGTTAATGTTGCTTTTAGACTATACACTGAATATTAGCAGAACTGTTTAGATATTTTACTGAACAAGCGTTTTCCTGTTCCAAAAATGCCAATTTGAGAAAATGGGGGGAAAAAAACCCAACCAACGAACAACAACAACAAAAAAGATGATCTGTGCTGCATTTTATTCTGTGGTCAAGAATATTTATTTTTGTACAGAATAGATATTTCCTTAAATCATATGTGACACTACATAATTGTAGAAAGTTAGACAAAATCTAAAACAAAGCAGGTAAAAATTAAAATATGATGAGTTTAGGGGACTTCATTGTGATCAATGTAGTTATATATGTCATCTAAATATGTATATGAATATAAATGAATATGTAATCAGGATCTTTACACTGCAACTAAACACAGAGAGGACTATTTGCTCTCAATCTGGACTTAAAATTTTGATCTACAATGCTCACTATTGCATCAGATTTGTTCTTGGTTACTAAAGGCAGAATTCTGCTTGACCTAAGAAAGTTTCAAAGGTGGAACTGCTCTTTATTACACACAAAATGGAATGCACGACAACAATGTGAACTCAGCTGCAGTATACTGCCAAACCCATGTATCAATCTCTTTCTTAAAGTAACTGAATGTCAGAAATAGATAGGTATCCAAGCAGCAAAACCACTTAAAAACCATTATCTGAATCCCCACATAGTAACACTGCATGAATTGTTATCAGACCTCTTCTGCAGCACAAAAATCCCAGAGGCTTTGTGAAGCTTTCTGTCATGTTACCCCAGAACAGTTGCTTTTACAAGTACCCTTTCTAGGAAAGTATTGATTTGCAGCTAGCAAATAAGCATGATTCACACAATTGGCTTTCTAATTTATGGATTACCTGCTTTGTTATTTCCATTTATTATTATGTTAATTAGCCATGTTTCTCCCAGCTATGTTATGCTCTGTGTATTTCAAATTGTTCCATAAGCATTTATTTTAATGTCCTGTTTCCATTCACTTTTCAATTGCCTGAAATCTTTGTTGAGATATGGTTGCACCATAGTGGCTGGTTTGTAATAGATTCTGGAACACTTCAACAGACTGTCCACAGCAAAGAGTTTTCAAAAATAATTTTATTATATATCCTATTCCTTTGTGTCAAATCCAAAAGACACTGAATCTTCCCTGCAAGCAGTTCATAAGAGCAATAGCAACGACAGTGGGGAAAAGACATGGATAAACTTCTGTGTCATGCTTTTGAGCTGGATGGCTCCTGTGGAGGAAGGTAAAGTGCAAACTGCATGTCAAAATGGTGACAATTTATGCTTAGGTGATTGGACATGTTGGTAATATTTTGTTCATTTCCATCAAAATAAATAACTGCTTTACATTTTTCTTAAGAGAGTTGAAAAAAAACTTAAATTTTACATGAATTGGAAAACTAAAACCTTTTAGAAATTCACTAAGGTTCACCAGACTACAGAAACTTAGGGAAATGTGGCCCACCCTTGTCAGTCCGGGGAAGAGTGAGGAAAGAAGCAGCAGAGAGAAACTGCCGTGTGCTGACTGCAATCTTCCCAGTCCCACCCTGCACCTCTGGGTACAGGCAGAGGTGTCTAGAATAAGGAATTGAACTTCAGTCTCGGAGAGGGGGAAGAAAAGCTGTTGTTTAATGTTTGTCTTCATTTCTCACTACCCAAATCTATTGTAAACAATAAAAATTAAATTAATTTTCCCCCTCAAGTCTGGTTTGCCCTCAGTAATAGTTTGTAAGCAATCTACCTATTGTTATCTCTCAACCCACGAGTTTTCTCATGTCATTTTCTTCCCTTTTCCCATTAAGGAGGGAGAGCAAATGAGCAGCTGAGTGGGTGTTTGACTGTTGTCCAAGACTAACTGATCAGAGGAAGAAAAAGGCCAGCATTGATACTAAAAAAAAAAGGGGAAGACAATCTTTGAAAAACATCTATTTTTTAAATGGTGTTTTAGACTCTACCCATAAAGACAGGAACTTACAAAGTGACAATCAATCTACTTTCATTCACTACAACAGTCTCATACAATTTCAAAACACTCACACAAGAAGCTTTTAGAAAATTCTGAACAATTGTACTTTTAAAGTGGAAAACAAAATAGAAAAAGAAAATGGTAGAGAATAAGTGCTACAATAGTAAATACACAGTAAACTAATCTATACTAGCATCACACTGTCTGTTTCTGATTTCAGTGGAAATCTACTGCCAGCACAACATCAGAGAACAGAACCTAGCACCCAGGGACATTCCGTGACCATCTTCACAAGTCAAGGGCACTCATCCTACCTGACCCACAAGGCAGAATGATAAACTCTCTACTCGGAGCAAAGGCTACATTTACAGTTAGGGATAGAGTGTTTCATCAGCCCCCACACTGGCTGAAATGGGAGACCTAGTTACCCAGAATATCAAGAATTCTGAGGAACACTGGTTTTTTTAATCAGTCATGGACATAGTATGTTCTGTGAAATGTAGGAGACCTTTAGGCACCCCCAAAGTTAAATCTATGTAAAGTGGGCAGATCTGGAAATGTACAATGATTCATTTTATGGTCCTCTTTCTAAAAATCAGAATTTACTTGTTTTTCTCCTTTTCTTAGTACATATCTCTGAACTTTATTCATTGGACTAAATAGACATCGCAGTTCTGTGCCTCTTTTGCTTTGTATTGTTTTCTCTGAAGGAAACCAGCTATGCTGAAGACCTATAATCCACAATGCATAGAATTTCAAACTACTAAAGACCCTCTTATCATAAGAGCTTAATGATACAAATTCCTTTTTCTTCTCGTTTGCTTTCATGAAAAGTCAATGACAAAGTGGATATGTTTTCAAAGCCACTACAAGAAGTCATCCAAATGTCCTAGTACAGAGAGATAATCAAGTCATAGGAAGATACTCCAAACAGACAATATGAATGACTATGACACAGGAAAGACTGAAGCTTGTCGTTGGTGTGGTACCAGATAAAACAGGATCAAGCAATGAGCAAGCTATTGCAATGTAAGTAGAAATTACTCAAATACATAGTGAACCACAGTTTAGTAATATTGGTCTAAGCATATGATTTTTTAGTTATTTTTATAATTGAAAATTTTTCTGTAATTTATACTAAGGACTATAAGACGTTTTGTTAGCAGTTCTGTGGCACATTTCAGGCTTCAGCTTACTGTATTTCAGTTTTCTGCAGAGGATGTTCACCTCACTGAGACAAATTAGGTAGTTAATTATTATTACACCTGAAATTTAATGTGAGAAATCATTTTCCTCTTTTCTCAGACTACAAAGCATGTTCTTTCCATTAATTGAAAAATTATTTTCCTAGTATTTTTAAATCACAGAAACTATCAATACTTGGGACTTGGGGAAATATGGGAAATCAGTGACCCACAGAGTGATAATTGTTCTCTTGGTTCTTCAGAGGGGGAATATGCTGTGGATGGCATATTACCTGTTTATAGGGGAACAGTTTCTACACATAAACATATGTTGGCGTTTGAGATGTTGGAGGTTACCTTAGACATTCGTGTTGAACCAGACACACAGGCACACTGCCTTGAAGGGCTTAAGCAGCCCTAGTTGTCTACTTAAGAGCAACCGGAATGAGCCCATTTGAAATCTGCAAGTCTGAGCTGACATAGCTATTCTTGCTGGGATAAATGATAATATTTTAAATGATGTTATGCCTTACTTTATCTGTATCTCACCAGAACCACATTCTCAAAGCAAAAAGGAACAAATAAGTAGCATATTTTCAAGTTTACATTTAATTATTTGCCTGGAAATCATTAAATTATCATACAATGAGAGCTAACAAAAATAGTTCCCTATTTTAACCAAATCTTATCTCCCTTTCAGTTTTCCGCATCTTTGTGAACTCTCTTTGATTTGGGAGTAATAAAATGTGACAAGATAGCCACCAGCCATGATACACTAAGCTAGCATTTTCAAATGGTAAAGTATTTTTCAAAACACATTTAGAAATACATGCATAAGTTCATCCACAATGTGCCATCTTTTACTGCTTGTAATCAAACTGCAGTGAGCAGAAGTGGCCTTCTATCCCCCTGTGACCTAGTGCCATATTCCTCATAACATCTCTTCATGCATCTATGTATAAGGTAGAAATGTCTTGTTCCTCAGCCGTTAATAAATAGAAGATTGCCCTTTCAAGATTTTAATCTTCAAGGTCTTCATAATTTATGAACTTCATTTTTTTAACCCAGCAGTTGGTGTGGATTCCATCTGGTGCTATGGTCACAGATGGCCTTGACAGCAGCTGATGCACAGAACAACAACGTGTGTTAGTTGAACATAGTACTGCAGGTGCCCAACACACAGATAGGCTCTTTTTTCTTCTCAAGACAATAGCCTCACTGACTCCTGTTGTAGTTGTGAGACAAAGATTAAGGTTCTTCTAATGCTTTCTTCTCATTTCCCCAAATGCAGTAAAGGCTGGTAGGGATATCAATTTTTGCTACTAGCCTACAAAACTAAAATTACTGTAAAAACATTATCAACATGTGACAAGAGGGCTTAATAACTTTTCAGTTAGTTCTAGCTAATGGATCTTGTGGCTGGGTTAAGATTTAGGTCTGAAATATGTGATGTAGTCTTAGATTTAAATACCTATTATATTCAATGTCTGCTCCAGAATCAAACTTATATGAACATGTTCATAAGACAAAAATTACTGTAGCTTTTCTATTGCTGACAGCAGTGTAGTAAAACTGCTGTTGATTTTTTTGTAAGGAAAGAATGGCTTAAAAAATGCACATATTCCCAAATTTGATGTTCAAAATTTGACGTTGTTGTATATTCTCTTTACTCAAAAACTGCTGACATTAAGTAGGAAATTTACATTCTTTCTTGAAACAAGCCATCTCTGATGAAAGCATTTTACAGTTTAAAATATTAAGTTAAAAACAAGCAAACGAACAAACCCCCAAACTAGAGTAACTGGCTAATTAAACTGTAACTCATTTCTTTATTAGATTACAAGAGGTCAATACCTCTAGTAATACTGTTCTGGTACAGATTTACTTTCATTCAACAAAGAAACAGTTTTACTTTATAAAAAAAAAATAAAATTAGTCCCTAAATATTTTTTGTGGTTGGTAATGCAATATATTTTCAATTTGAGAATGTTTATTTTTTCTCCAGACAGTTAAACATTCATCACATAAAATCTAGTGTAATGGAATCAATCACACTCCAACATCAGCATGATGGTAAATGCTCTTATTGCCTGACATACTGTCATATTGTTCAGAGAAATGAATTTAGCTGGCTTTGTTAATAATTCTCCATAGCACATCTCTTATTAAACTAAAATTAACTGCGTTTGGGAGTAGGGGGAAGGAAAAAAGAAATAAAAAGGACTGTTTCTATTATTTGGAAATTAAAGGTTTCAGCTAGTTTCTCTTTCCAGTCCTTCTTGCCTGCAAAATTTACATAGAAAATTTTTGTTTGTTACCACTGACAATTCTTTCTGCAAAATTCCTCCAAAAAATACCACCAAGACAGCTGTGCATCTTCTTAGTTCCTTTGAAATACACCACGTAAAAAAATTTATTTTCTTGATATCTTGTATTCTTATGCTATTATTATTTATTACCAAATGATTAATACTGATGTTAGAAAAAGAATGTCTGTGTATTGTGGAGCTTAACTCTAAACCTTGGCTTCTGAAAATCTGAGAAGAAGCACTGGTGACTGAAGCTTCTCTTAATTAAAGAAGTATCCCCTCATTATGCTCACAGATAAAGATATAGTGTACTTAAAGACTGTCACTATAAGCTGCAAACAAAATCCACTAGTACATTGAAGTTCATTTGGTTCAGAAAAGGTTAAAAATGTTGAGTTGTCAAGAAGAGAGAGGAAAGCCTCAAATTGCTACTAAGAGGGATTTCAGCAGGGAAAAAAAAAAAAAAAAGAAAATT
The DNA here is from genome assembly GCA_013389885.1 of Geococcyx californianus. Taxonomy (NCBI): domain Eukaryota; kingdom Metazoa; phylum Chordata; class Aves; order Cuculiformes; family Neomorphidae; genus Geococcyx; species Geococcyx californianus. Next base: position 28,478 of record VWPV01016734.1, on the reverse strand, counting down.
AAAATAAACTTTAATTGATTGCTTTTTAAGAAGCTTCAACCTGAATGTAGGTAGAGATATTCAACAATTGTGAGAGCAGGAGGCTCCAAGGAACAGGTGTTAACAATTTTTGCTGCAAATGACACATTGAAAGCATACTATGCACAAGCTATTTGAAATTTGGAATCAAAAGCTACTAGGGCTGTTATATTTAATCCTTAGTGCAATTGCTTATTTAGATGGATTTGTTACCTAAACTTTGTATGAAGGTGGCCTATCTTGAAAGTGGAAATAATTGACTAATCTGTCAGCAAAATCTGTTTGAAACTAGAATGTGACATTTAGCTGCACTTTCAGTGGTAAGAGGAAACGCGTTCTGCTGATGTGAGACCAAGAACAATTGTGCACCTGTAAATTCTACATAATTGAGGCCACAGTCTCTATGTAGGTTGTTTTGAGATTGCTACATCGCTAATCAGAAGTAGCAATTGATTGAGTCTTGTAAGGTCAAAAAAATTTAGTATGAAATTCTTTGTTCAGAAGAAAGCCAGGATATGTCCATAGCTCTTCAGTTTTCTGATTTAGCTTTCCCTTTTGGTCCAATTACTTTCCAAGGAAAGTTTGTCATGTTAGATAAATCCAGTCAGAAAGGGTTGTAACGATTTAGTTACTGCAAGAGACTCCCATTTGGGCAATAAACCACTGAAATGTGGAAAATATTTTTTGGAAAATGGAATATTAATTATAAAACCAAAAAGAAAACATAACAAGGCCATGCCATGCAAATCTTTATAGGGATGGCTCAAATAGAGTTTATTACTTTTGGTCATGAGTCTAACTTTGTGAACGTTTTCTAGAACACATCACTATCTCTAGGTGAAGGACAGCAGTAGAGATGGGATACGATATTTAGAATGTGGGAAAAGAGGAAGAAGGACAGGAAGTCCTGCCCCGCAAGAAATATATCGTATGGCCTCAAATAACTACTTAGAACTAAATTCTTAAAGAAACTTAGTTATTAAGACAATTGATCCTTTAATATCCAGTAATACTGAACTAGTAACCCAGTGGGAGTCTGCAGCCTGACCAAATAATTTTCTCCCAGGGAATTCCTGTCCTTGGGAGACGTAATTGGTTCTAGTATCAATTACCTTACAACTCCCTTGCATATATACCCTTACCTGAAATACAGAAAAGACTGAGAACCTCCCCCCAAAAAATGGCAGCCCGCAGCAATTTGGAGGTTTCCAGAGTGAACTGGTAAGTCAGACATACAGACTTACTTGAAAATGCACAGAGATAGTACACATAGGTCAACTGTGATATCTGACAAGACCAGCTCGTGATGAGAACTAGTGCCTTTCATTAGATCTGGAGATCTAAAAAAGTTAAAGAAAGCAGCAGACATACTTTTAACCATCAGACATTTCTTCATAGCTCTTAATAAGAACAAGAAAACTGAAACAGAGAACTTCAGAATACCATTGAGTGACCTTCTCAAGAGAGTCAAATGTTAAATGTGGGAAGTGAATTTGGGCGCTCAGTCTCATACATTTAGTTGAAAATGGCAACGCTTTCAGTTAGGCATCATAAGCCTTGGCCCTCAGGGCCACAATAGCTGCCCAGACCTCAAGGCCACATTAGTTGACCAAATAATCTACATTCAGCTTTCCCATCAACGCACAATATTCAACAGGGACTGGAGGTTTGCCGGACTTTTGAAAAGATCTGAAATTTAAGTTGCGCTGAGGAGGTATGGAAGCCTATGTAGGGTGGAGGTACTTCTGACATATTTTAGTTTTTGTTGCTATGTTTTGAGTTGTCTCTGTGTTTTGAGTTATGACCCTTTATTTTAGCGTGCAAGTTTTAAAAAGTGAAACATCATGAAATGGTTTTAATTAGAAATAAAAGGAAGTTTAAATACAATATATGAAGGATCTAGGCTCATAGTTTCTATTAATTTTATAAATAAAATAAATATATAAATAAAATAAAACCCCTCTAGTGTTTCTTATGGGTAAAAGTAAAAATACACAGAATGTTATTTTAATTAAAAGTAAGCATAAAAATAAGCAGTGTATATTCTATACAAAACACAGGAGGATGGGTTAAACATTTCCCTTTATATTTTTTAATTTACTTACTGTGACCAATTATTAATAAGAGAATAAAGAGTCCAGGATTTTCAGTGTGTGTTTGTGTGTGTGTGCACATGCTTTAATGGTCTGCTGCATTTTAATTTTTATATAAAATGATTTTTTTAAGTTTCAGATGAATTTGACAGTTTTTATTAAGTTCAGCATATGAGTCAGTAGGTTTCTTTAAAAAATGTGTTAAATTATTAATTATGAGCAGTAATTTTAATTCAAAATGAAAATGATAAATTGTGCAATTTCAGGACTGAACAATAGTATGAGCAATTTTGAGCATTATTACTTTCAGCATAGGAGTATCTAAAAAAAAGAAAGAGAAAACAGTCTTTATGTTTTTATGGTGAACTGGAAAGTTTACTTCCTTTAAATTTTGAACCACACAAACTGACATGGCTTGGGATTTTTCAAGTATATATTTATGCTGATATTATATTTTACTTTTGGCTATTACTATAACACCTAGAGAAAAAGTTCATTGTATGTAGTTGAATCAAACTACTTACCTTGAAAATAACATAGTTATTAAAAATGCAGTTATGACAAAGTTGCTCATATTAAAACATTTTAAGACTGACAAGTTTTTTTCTTTTCTATGGCTGAGGGACAAATCTTAACCACCATTTGTAAATAATTATCATTATATAAAATGGGAAAATGGGAAATTATGTATTTGCTGATGGGAAATATGGACACAATTTACTCGGACAGCTAATGGTATAATGATTACCATTGAAAACAAGTGTTACTATATATAGTTAAAAGCATTTCCAGTAATCACTGTAGAAGATATAGATCATATATATGGCAAACAACATTCTTGAGTCGGTATGAAAAAAAACCTTACAGAAACTGCTTTTCCTTCAATATAGCTATTCAAGAAATTATGTATGAATTACAGTGACATGAGGGAAACAGAACAGCAGGCAGCATGGCACTGCTAAGCTTAATTTACTAACTGGACCAAGCAAGTAGTAGACTACATCAGGGAAAGGTCTGCACATGTGTAAACACACACATTCTCTTGCAGTTCCCTGAGACTATCTCCTCCTCCCAGCACAGAAAGCCAGGACAGTGAAGTCAGATGGGAGAAGGTAGCTCTTGCTCTCAACAACCTCAGGGTCAGCCTCTCAGCATCATTTGGGAAGTAACACATAGCCCTTCTGCCCAGTCTTCCACCTCCAGGCGCTGTCAAACAGCCACATAACCTTGTAATGTGGTTTGAGCTACAGTAGAATCAGCTTTCTAACTTCAGCTAGGTCTTATCTAAGGAACTTCATTTTCTGAAAGTTAACTATGTATTTTTTAGACAGTTTTTTTCTCTAAAAGTGATAGTACTATTATGCAAAAAAGTTGTTGCTTATACTTATTTCTATAGAAACCAAGGCCATCTTTGAACTGGTGCATCACCATAATTCAAAGAGATGAAAAAGGGTTGCACCTTTTGCAGGAAGGAGCAGACAGGACAGAAGACCCAAACTGACCAACAGATTGTTCTATCTCATGTACGTCATGCTCAGTATAAAACTGAGAGATCATGAGGGTCTTGCTCTCTTCTGTGATGGCAAACATCCCATGAGGACCTCATCTGTCTATTTTTCCTTGATCCCAGACCCCTGCATTTTCAAATCCAGTTCCTGCAACTGACCGCTTCCATGACATGCTCTGCAGCATTTGTGGTGATGTATAGTCACCGAGAGGTGGGGGTGTGAATTAATATATTTAATATATTATGTTATGTTATGTCATGTTATATTTATTACATGACATTACATTACATTATAGTTTGTTATTATATTTTATTATTTTCATTAAAGCTGATTTAGTTTTAGTTTCCAACTCACAAATCTTTTTCTCTTTTCCTCTCATCTCCCTTTCCCCTTTCACTGGAGGGCAGGGGGAAGGGAATTGTGAGCCCAACTGCTCCGTTTTAGCTGGTGAAATTGACTGACCCATGACTAAACTGTGACACCAAGTTCTCCTCATCTCCCTTAGTGGGAGTTTTATAGCCAAGTACTGGCAAGTGGTCTGTGACTGTTGTGCCTTCCTTGCAGTTTTAGGTGTTTGTCCTGTCACTTGTTGATCCATCCTCAGGCTCTTGGCCCTCAGGTCCCCCTTGTATTGTTGCTGACCACAGCTTGTCACACTCAGTCATTCACCACTCACCTCTTGATCCAAACAAATCTGTGATGGTCCTGTAATAACAGGCTATAATGAGAACAGCAACTGCACAGAAGAAATCAACAGAAATATAGAGTCACTACTGAATTAGATATTTTTCTCTTTGGGGGTTTTGTTTTGTTCAAACATAGAACAAAACCTGTTTGGGAAGGTAAGGTTGATTTATTTATTTTGGCACTAACTTTATCTTTTAACACATTAGAAAGTGACCTAACTTTAGCCTGCATATTTATAGGCTGCTGAACTTAGATGAGTGAAAACTACATCAGAAAAAGTTTAGCTCCTCTATGAAAAAGGGCGTATGCACGGATAACCTCAGAAACCAATTTTAACTCCAGAGTAGATTTTAGGACAGAATCTTTCATAGGTAAAGTCAACAGAAGTAGGAATGGAGAAACCCAGAACCCAGTCTTTTACTTTGAGACTTCATCTGTGTTTGGACACTGAAGGAGGCTGGGGCACGGCCCCAGGCCCTGGCGTCCAATTAGCCCTACTGCTTATTTGTCAGAAAGCTTCTCGCTGTCTCTTTGGCAATGCAGGGACAGTGAAAGGTGAGGGACAGTACATACCAGAGGTTACTCACCCTAGGCAATATAGATAAGACCTCCCTGTTCTTGAGATGAGATGATGACTTTAGGTCAAAGGATGTGCAGGTTATCTCTTCACCTGCCACGGAAAGGGGTTTGGTGACTGTGAACCAGCCTGAGTAAACCATTCACACTTTAGCACTGGAAACATCTTTCTGTTTGGGTTTCAGGGTTTTCTGGAAGCAGTTTACAGAGGAAAGAAATAACTCACCACAGGACAAAAACAACAGCAAAAATCAACCCTTAAACAATCATAAAAAATTGAAGATAGATAAACCTAGTTACAAAGTGATCTAAGGAAGGGATTTGACTTCTGATTTGGCCTATGTATTTTTTTTACACGAGAATACAAGGCAGAATTCAGTTACCTTAATCACAGGTATCTGCTTTCATTTCAAAAGGTCTCCTGTGGATGCTATGTCTTTCTTCCCATTCCATATGGGCACTTTGGATATTCAAAATCTCCCAAGTGGCACTGGAGGTAACCAAATCTAGCCTGCTTGCCCAGCTATTTATGCAGCAGCATTTCTCAAATTAATGTGTTGCACACTGCCAGTACTTGTTTTCTCTGTATCTCTGTGTGCAATAAAAGTTCTTACATGTCCTTCTCACTGTTTTCTGTTTAAATACTGTCTCATATATGCTGCGCTTTTAGGTTACAAAAGTAATTCGGGTATCCTGAACTGCCTCGCCCACAGCTGAACTCAGGGACATTCACTTGTAAAATATTCAATAGTCTCTATTGTTCACTATCACCTCACCATGAAAAGGATATGACTAAATGAAGAATGAATCTTCTGGGCTAGCACTTCTTCCTATTGCTGACAATAGTTTTTCTTATTCTGCCACGCCAGATAAGACACACACCTCCTCAACACCTGCCCTCACTGGCTCCATCCTTCCATATATCGGTTGAAAGAGCTAGATCCCTCCTCTTTTGTCTTCCAATGTCTGCTGATTTTCTTTGTAAATTCCTAAGGTTATCTCATAGACCCCTCACTACTCCCCAGTGGACACTTAGAGGTTTTGGCTACAGTCCCACCTTAGCAGTACCTATGTTCAGAGATGCAGTACAGATTAAAACAAAATAGTCTGTTCTTGAGCATGTTGTTTCTATGTCAGGAGTAATGAGGAGGGGACAATGTTTGTATGAAGACACTTCTTTGGTTCTCTGAATCACAGGAGAAAAAGTGTAGCATCAAATGGTATACATTTTATTTCTAGCAAGAATGAAGAGTAATCATTGTCTGGGATGAAGTATCTTGTTCTCTTGATCTATTTAAAGCCATGAGCAAAGAATCAGTCCACAGAATAATTATAATCCTAGGAAATTAACAAGTCATTCATGGCCAGAAGTCAGGGAAGGCACTAGACAAGGCAAAGGTGTGTCCCACATCATCCCTGAAGCATCGGAAACCAGGTATCAACACGTTGCTCACTGCTGGGTATCAGTGAGCTGAGATGAAGACTCACAGAAGCCAGATGAAATCAGGTGAGGACTTTCAGCTTTGTTTCTCTAAAAAAGCTCCTTCATTATTTGTGTTCCTCTCTATATAGCAAGTGGGCAACGTTTGAGTAACACTGAAATCCATCAGAAAAGAAATATCAATTCTGTTCCACCACATTAGTTTCCAAGTCAGGAGAAAGGGAGATCAGCCTTGACAGCAGCACAGTTGACCTAGATAGAACAAACTGAATAGATATTTCAATGTATTTTTCCTTTAAAATTTCAGGTGTGAAAAATTTAAGGCAACTGATTAAAATTACATTTAAGGATACCAAGCCAGGACATGTATTCAGATCATTCAGAAGCTAAGTGTAGAAGAAGATTTTGTTTTAGTAAAAGAAAGAATATATCCTTTTTAATAGGAAAGATAGAAAAAACCCACATAAAACTATTTATACTTCTTTCTACACTCATAACATTTAAAAATATATAGCAAAATATATAAATACAGTATATCTGTTATGCCCATTTAAAAAATCAGTAACGTCCTGAATTAATCAATGATACATAAGGTCTCTTCCTTGCTTCTTCAGCACATTGCATTGCTGAGGGTTGTATTCAAATGGCAATGTTAACTGTTCACATGTTTATTTATTTTCTTATCAAAGAATGAAATATATATTTCTGTGTTGATTTCTTATTTTCCTTCAGAAATCAAAAATCAACAAGACTCTCAGATGTGGAAACATACATTAATGTCAAAAAGAAGCTGCTTATTTTTAGTTGATATTTACAAAAAAAAATGAATCTTTCCATGAATAGTTAGCAAACAGGCAAAAAAAGAATGTATTACTGTATTATAGTAGATCACTTCTGTTAATTGAAGTTTAGCTGTTGCTTTCCTTTACCATGTATGTTGAAAGAAGAGCTTCATTGAAAATACATCAGAATTACTGAAACATTTTTAGAATTTTTGTATTTATATTAACTTTCCACTTAATAATTTAAAAAAATAGCATGATTTTATGTTCTTTATCTGTATGAAGTAAGTCACCCCGCCTCCCAACATACAATTAACATGAAGTCTAATCACCACTAAAACACTATCCAAACTGTTAAATCAGGTTTTAATGTTACTAAGTGATTTCCAGCACTTATGCACAGGGGGAGGGAAAGGGGAAATGAATTCAGTGAGTGAGTTTAGGGTTTTATCCTGTTAATTTATATTTTTTTTGAGATTAACAGTTTTTACTGCTAACCTCCAATCATCTAGCTATGCAGCTTGCTTCTATGGCATTTGTTCTCTTTGGTGGTGTTTTTACAAATAAAATAATTTGAACTAATAATTTGAAATGTAGTAATGCATTTCCTACAGTATCTATACTTTATGTAGATTCTCTACTGTATTCTAAGGTTTTACACTGGAAATTGAAAATTATGCAATGGACAAGGAAATAATGGGAGTGATAAATTAGGATGTCAGCCCAAAAGGCATGGACATACAAATGATCTTGGTTTAGAACCTTGTGGGTTTTTTTTACATTGCTTGGTTGGCTGTTGTTCAGATCAGTTTGGACTGCATTCTGAGAAATAACAGCATTTGCATCTATGAGGTTGGTTGCTCATCACATAAATTAAACAGCAAAGATCTAGAGGCACTGCTTGGATACAAACCCTTGTAAACGTCCCATAAGTAAAGCACATTATTTCAGTACGTGGTTGCCCTACTGCTATCTCTGCACTGTACAGCTCTGGACATTGCAAAAGTATCCTCTGTGCTATGGTGCACTCCAAACCAAGATGTACACAGCTAATTTTCAGTCAGATTATTGAGGATAGAGGAGAGGAAATTATATCTTCTTCCTTATGGCACTTACAGACATACAGAAAATTTTCCTTTTATCTGTATACTTTTTTTTAAGACTTAAAGAACTATGTGTTCAAAGGTATTGAGAAAGATGAGATGGGGAAAGAAGAAAAAACTTAGTGGTCCTCTTGTGATTACACAGCCTGGAAGTGGTATTATATATTTTTTAAGCTTCCTTTCTTTACTCAACTGCACTTTTGATAAAAATACCTAGTTAGATATTCTGTCAAAAAAAGATAGGGATAAAACATGACTTCAACACGTAACATCTGAATTTAAAGATTTCGATAAGACCTATTATTAAAGGAGCAATCCACCATCCCATTATTACTGCCACTCTGCTTCCTCGCTTCTGAACCTTACCCACCTCCTGCTGACTTTTCCCTAAGACGTATTACTTTCATGCTGAAAGCCTCTGTAAAAAGCTACCCACTGGGCTCTTTAATTGGCCAGATTTGAGGTGGAAAGTCAAAGTAGGAAAAGTGGAAAGTGTAACTAAGCTGTTAACCATTCATCTCCTTTAAAAGGCTGTGGTGATGCTTAAACAAAAGGTGGCAAATATATACATTGCATATCCCAAAGAGTCAATAAAATATAATTGGCTTTTTTTTTGACATCTCATGAGTAAGAATAAACTTGGCACTCATATACATTCTTGAGTAGCTGGGTATTTTAATGTATTTCTCTCTTTATGGTTTTCATAAAATATAGGCAAGCCTATGTACTTTAAGAAGTCTGAACAGAGGTCTCTCCTTTGTTCCCCATTTCTCCCTATCTTCCCTGCCAACCTACTGGTGAGTAGCAAGACTATTGTACTATCAAATCTTCCTTCCCTTTATTACAGTTCAGCCTAGCCTTCCAAGTAAATTTAAACAATAATAAAAGTGAACTTTTCTTCTTATCTTTTCCCACGGATTTATGGTTGGTTTCAAAATGTAATAGGGGATCTTGAACTCTGTAAATGAAGGACTACAGCTGGCCTAAAAATTTCCCTTACCTTTCAACTGATTTTTTTTCTATGTTTATCAATGAAATTTGACAATGAGAAACTCCCCTCAGGATACTCAACAGCACAGCTTTCACAGAGAAGACTTGGTTTCTTACATTGATTAGGCCTTCCAGTTTCAAGGCAATGGTTGTAACACCTGGATTTCAGGCTTTTACTGAACATTTACTTTGTCTTTAGGCAATAAATGAAAAATTTGCAGATAGATGGATTTTTATCACACTGAAAATATCATTATTCACACAATTCTGATTTTGGAAAGAAAATTACTTTCACTTCTGTATCAGGTCATAATTTAAAATTTTAATGTACTGCAGTATTCACTGCAAGAGAATAATAGGTTTCTCTAAGAGTTAGTTTTCTTCCTTGTTAAGTAATGTGTGCTCAGTCCTTATCTCAAATTGTCTAGGACCCATTTGCAGCTAGTGGGATTTGTTTGCTGCATTGAAGATCCTTCTATTCCTTTAATTCTTTTTTCTTAAATAGCTATAATCTATGACCATGGCAGCACATAACCTTGGTCGCCTGCCTTTTGTCAGCTTTTAAAAGAGTATCAACTTGTTTACCTCTATCACTGAAGCTGATAGATGCAAAAGATATAGTGTATAACAGAATTATATACTTTCTGACAAAGAAGCAAATCTCAGAAGAAATTCTTTTTACTCCTCTGTGCTTAATTGTTCTGCTGAAAAAAGTGGGAAATATATTTTGTTACAATGCCCTCCTATTGATTTTCGGTATTCACATTTTCTCCAAGAGCTAAAGAAGCCAACAGTAACTTTTAAGGAGAGCCACTTTTTCAACATATTAAATTTGAGATCATGTTTTCCTGTAAAAACGCAGGAGAGTAGTACAGAAATATCACCAAAATGAAGTTTCGTTCTGCAGCTACTGGTTTTAGTTCCATGTGTTAGAGACGATAGATTTATTCTATCTTTTGACTATTATAATATGAAGAGGGAATTGGTTTTGACAATAAATATAAAAAAAAATTAAAACTACTCTAAAAATAAAGGGGAAATAAAACCAGTGTAAGGTGAAAGTCATGTGGGCAGATATACTCAGGATTAAAAGGATTGCCTATTATTAGTGAAGGAAAATGGAAAAGAGGACCTTTACAACTAATCAGGGAGGCCTAACTGGAACAAGCTAAATTGATGAAACAATTTCTATTGCCATTTTCCTATAACTAAAGATTCCAAATAAGTCCAACTGTATATTCTTTCTAGGAGAACACACAATATTTTAAGGACTATCTTTTTCAGTGTCTTCTGTTATAGTAGTTTTACTTTTTTGGAGTACTTAAGTGGTCACATAGAGAAAACTGTTCTTTACCATAATGCATAGGTCATATGAGGTGTAACAAATGACGTCTCTTTTTGTTCTCTCAGATCTGTTTATAAAATGTGAGGAAGTTTATAAGTCACTGCCATATGCACCTTCCCCTAGCTTCCAGAATACAGAATCAGAGCCTTAGCTGTCAGGAGACTGCTCTAGGGTTGTGATATCTTACTTCCAGTCTCTACTTAAAGACAGTTTGCTTGTTTATACAAAGCTGCAGAGTAATAAACCTTACAGCCTAAAATTAGGATATACTCTTAGACACAGGGAAATGTGATATTAAGCCTCTTAATGCTGAGTGAGATGCTCAAGTTTTTCCCTTTCTGTTCATCTGTTGTCTGAAAAATTAGAGCTTTTGCATTCAATTTTGTGGATGCAATTTTTCATGTCTTTTGGTTTTATTCCAGGTATTTTAAGTTCAACAATATGGTCAGGAAGAGTGGAATGAACCCTGTTGGAAAAAAAGGGGTTTTTAAGAAAAAAATCCCTTATTTCATCCCACGTGATTTTCTCCTTAGCTTTATGATTTTGCAATAAACTGAAAAACAAGCTACTTTCAAGCAACGTAAATACTCAAATCCCTTTTTTGTATTCCAGCATGGTTTTTCTGCCAATGCTCAGAAGAAAAAAAGCTGGAAGAGAGGCCAATACCTATTTTATGCCTCCCAGGTATCTCATCACAACAGAGCAATATGCAGCGAAAAGGACATGACCGGTTTCTGCTTTTTTCAACAGGTTTGGCACTGCAATGATAAAACAGAGCTAGAAAACAGCACCTCCAGATGCATACTGAAATTATTGTAATCCCCTCAGCACTGTATTTTGAACTGTATTTTGTACGTTTTCTATGATGTTCAGTACTTCTAAACATTCAGATAAAATATCTTTTTTAATGTGGATGCGGTGATCTGTTTTATCTAGTTAACTGACCACAGATTTTTTTTTGGAAACTTGATATATTGTAGATCTAGGGGCTTATGTATGGTATATTCAGGATACTCTGTCAAATATCTATCAAATCTATTGAATAATGAAGGGAATTATCAGTACTCAAGCTTGAAAGATTTTTTTCCAAAGGCTTGCCTTGGAGTTTCAGCTGGATTGAAATAGATGTATACATTCGGTGGACCAAAGACCAGCAAAAAAATGATAACATCACCGCTCCCCAAAAGAAAAGAGCAAAAGTAATACAAAAAGAGAAGGAAAATTCTCTCAACTCAGGAGCTCTATTCTTAACAAAATCTGAAAAGCAGCATAAAGAGATTTTAAGATCGAAACGCCCATGTTGCAAAGCCCTTTCTACCAACATCAAACTACTGAGCTTATTAAGTTGCACTTCGAAGTTTTTTAAACATAATGTCTTTCTGTCAGTCTTTACTTAGCTATGGTTATAGATGAATCTCCGCATTCAGTATTATTAGGTATGAATTATAGAAGAGAATGACCTCAGCAGCATGACTGAAAAGACTGAAAATTAATATAATTCTGTTATAGGTTATTGCTGGTCACTGTCTCTGTTGACTTTGATTTTTGTTTTCTAATTAGTGATCTAAAAAAAAGTCCAAATGTTTTCGGGGGGTTTTATCATGTTTAAAAATAGCACAAGGCATACATAAAAGAACAAAGCAGCCTCACTTTCACAGATACAGTTTAGGATGTAATCAAACAGCAAGTTCTAAAGGAACACCTGCACTGAAACCTTGCCCACCTCCTCCTACTTATTCTTCTCTGGCAGCAAGCCTTATCTGGCCTGCCAGCTCCCCTCCGCAAGCAAGGACAGCTGCAAGAGAGAAAGAAAGCTCATCTTCATCAAAACACTCTTTGAAGCTCTTCTGAGGATAAACATTCTTCATTTATTAACAGCTTAATGCTTTGATAAAAGCTCACTTTGTTAAGTAGTTTGGCTTTCAAGAACACCCACATAGATATTTGCATGAAGTTTATAAGGACGTTCAGACAACATGGGATTGCCGGAAATATTGCTGAAGGCATAGAAATAAATAAAGAGACCATATTCCTACTAGGAAAAGAGAGGAAATATCAAAGGAAACTTATGTTTAGCAGGCTTTACCATTTCCTGAATTATCATAGCCCTCTCTTTATGAAAGTGTCATTATATATAATGCTGATGAATATCTTTTAACTTGATTTTGAGTAAAATAAAGCAAGGTTTAACATGATGTATGCTGTTATACCTATAAGAAGGCAAAAATACAATGAAACTTCCAAACCTAGTGCAACTTGAAGTAATGGTCACTTACATTTCTAGGGGAAAAGGAAAGAAAACAAAAAATACTGCCTAGTCATAACTTATGTAACTGGTTTATGCCATAATTTCTCCTTACCTGCAGTAACAGGTGACTAAATTCAGCATGGCATGAATTCAGGAGTAACAAAATCTTATATGTTACAAATCATTGATAAATGATTTTTTATTTTATTTACAGCTGCCTTTAAAGTACTGCTGCTGCCTTCTTGTCAGAGTGAAGCTAGAAGGCTGAAAAACCTCAAAATGGCAATCCAATTCACTGTTCAGTGAGACTATCCAACTACTTGAACTAAATATTTTGAATTATCTTGTTAGGAATTGGTTTCTAAATTTTCTATGGCAAAACTCACTCACTTCATCTTTCATAAAAGATTTCATAATGACATATTGCAAGGAAAAGCATTTATTTTGGTGGTAGAGAGGCTTTCAAATAGGAATCCAGAATAACAACAGAGATTATTTCTTTATCAATTAAAGAAATTTAGAATAACTTTTTTATTGTATAGAAAATAAAATGCGTAAAGGCTTCACATTCCCCGGGACTTTCAGAAGCTTTCTTTAAAACACATTCTAATCTTGAGAAATGTTGATAACAAAACATACTTTGGAAATAATTGATGTTACTTCTGTAATTAAAATAAAAATACATGGCTTGCCATTGAAAAAAAAAATCTGAAATTATTAAGCACTGAGAAAATTAATTGAAGACCCACTATAACAACAGAAGAAATGGGTAAAAAATCTATTGTAGTATTTTGCTAAAATGAGTCCACAGGATGTCAGTGAAATTAGGGCCAGAAAGCTGAAGATGCATGACAGTATCTTTCATGTGGGGAGAGGCTCAAAGAGATAGGACTGTTTATTCTGAAGTGGATAAGTTTGGGGGTGAAGGAGAGGTGTTGTATCAATTCATATATATTCAAAGTATAGCTGGGGGAGGGTGAAGAAGAGGAAGCCATGCTCTTCTCAATGGTGCCCAATGACAGAACCAGAGGCAATGGGTACAAACTGAAACACGAGAGGTTCCCTCTAAATATCAGGAAACACTTTTTTGCTGTGAGGATGCCTGAGCACTGGCACAGGTTGCCCAGAGAGGCTGTACAGTCTCCATCCTTGGAAGTAATCCAACACCAACTGAGCACAATCCTGAATAATCTTCTTTAGCTGACTCTGCTTAAGTAGGCAATTGGACTAGATGCCTTCTAGGTCCCTTCCAATCCCAATATTGTGAATCATGTCCTGGCATGAGAGTAGTGGCTAATGACCCACCATGATAAAAAATGTTAATGGACTAAGTAACCAAAACAGTTGTTCTTGGTTGTTAGTATACTGTTAACACTAGGATAAATATAAATCATTTTATGAGATTCAGCAATGTTATAGGTATTTATTTTTAGCTATAGTTTGTTTTATTAATGGGAACTATCTAAAATTTTAAAAGTAATATATTAATTCAAAGAGATTTCTACAGATTTTCTCAAACAGATAAGACTTAGTACAGGTTATGACACAGAGTTTTCAAGATAAGAGATATTTAAAATTTATGTTGATTAAAGTATTTTTATATAATTTTTTATTTGTTACTGACAATTCCTGGTTAAATAATTCAATTGCATCTTTAAAAGTATTTTTTTTTTTATTGAATCAAATTAGAGTAATGGGCAAGAAACAATAAAATAAATATGTTACTCTGTTCCCTCCCCCATGCTCCCCCAAAAAAATTATTCAGGTTTTGAATATATGGAAAAACATGATCTTAAAATAGGAGTACCAAATTTAAATAGTCCCATAGATAGTAAATACTGCTAAAGTCTGTGATATCATAGAATCATAGAATCACAAGGTTGGAAGCGACCTCTAAGATCACTGAGTCCAACTGTGCCTGTCTCCCTACTAAACTATGTCCCTAACAAATTCATCCACTCGTTTTTAAACACCTCCAAGGATGGTCACTCCACCTCCTCCCTGGGCAGCTGTGCCAGTGCCTGACCACTCTTTCAGAAAAAAGATCCTGAGATACTTCAGACATTTCCTCTGGCTCTTCAAAGCTTACATAAGGCATGAGGGAGTTTGGAGCTAGTCAAAAGGGTTACATTTCCTTAATTCTCTTCTCTTCCCAGGTATTTCGTGGAATGTAGACTATATTTTCTGCAGATCGAGCACTGAACACCAGCAGATTTAAGGTTCTAGCAGTTCATTTTATGCAATAAAGTATAAAATTATTATAATTATTGTGCATTAGACTTTCTGTATTTAGTAGGTTTCTGAATGACAGAACACGACATAAAGGTTTCATGTAGGTACAGCTCAGGATTACAAGGCAATGCAAGGAGAGGAAAGAAAACACACAGGCAATGTGTAACCCCAGATTAGACAGGGAAACAAAGACTATCTCCTAAAATAAAGGTTTGGTTTGGGTGGGGGTTTTTTTCAAACTTCAGGGGAGTAATAATTAAGATTTATATCTTGAAAGTATTTTCTAGTTTCAGCCATACTTATCAAGCTTATGAAGAATAGTTTGAAGCGAGACTTGCGGATATATGCATATACATGCTGATGATCCTCTTTGAGCCTTATTGTCTTCAAAGTGATTTTTTCTGTGAATAAGGTTTCCTGCTAACAATTACTGTAAAAGGATTGTGAACTTTATGATTTAAAAAGGAAGTAAAAAATCAGAAAATGACTGATGAGCAGCAAATAAAAGAATTATTGATAAAGCAGTAGCATAGATAGTGTATGCAGTAAGTGATAGCAGCAGACTTCGTTCTGACACACAACTTGAGTCTATAAGGTATGAATACTTCTGGAGTGAAAAATAAAACAACATAAAACACTGTAAGTGATTTCTTATTAGATTTGTTGCAGAGTATAAGACTTTTCAAGCTGAGAATTATTATTCCCAAGAAAGGTCAGTTTGGTTCAAATTAAGTAGAAAACCTGCTAATTTTCTAGTTGATCAAAAGTTTTACCGGAAGTGTATCAAATATTTTGTAAACAGACATACAAGCGATGGGATTAGTTTCTGAAACTACTTCTGCCAAGCCAGCCTGAGTCCAGGCACAGTTAACTAAAGTCTACTGACACTCATTTTTACGTACAGTCACCTAATTTATCCACTTTTTTCTTTTTTTCTGCACTTGGTTCTCCCTGGTCCACCTTAATCCCTCCTTCTCCCTCCTTTTGGCTTTCCTCTAAGCAGTCCATACTGTTATGCAAATACCCACAACATGCTTAAATGACTCCATAATAACCTTTGCACTAACCCCAAATATTTTTTCCCTGCATCCCTTAATAAGCCCTATCCTCCTTTTGTCAATAGCCCCGTTCAGACTGCAAGGCTTTCTCAGGGGAATGAGTTGGCTGGTGATGGAGTGCTCTGTCTTTGATGGAGTGAGGAGCCACTGATTTAGGTGCCCTACTTGTTCCCACCCACCACTGCTCCTTCCATTCCCCTGGGTCTCTGAGTGTGTTGTGATTGGTCTTAGCAACATAATTTTAAGGTCCTACAGAAGAAGCTGATTGTAGATCAGCCTTAAGAGAAGAAATGCCAACAGTGGTAAATGCCTATAAATGCCTCCTGAATGGAAGGATGGTTGTCAATTTCATTGTCACAAATGTGATATCGACTGAGAAAAGATGCATGATCAAAGACCTTGAGCTGTGTGTGGGTTTAGGGCTTCGTAGCACAACAAATTGTTTAACTGCACTTTATTTAAAAATCAATATTTAATGAAAGTTTTCATTCTTCTCATTCTTTGAAACAAATACTAATTTTATGAATAGATATGCACAGAGATAGGAGGTAAATTTGATGAGTCTACATTAGAATAACAACTTCCTCCACAAGCTTAATGTGGAAACAATTGATAGAAATGTATTAAGCAGATTGTAGCAAGCCCCTTATTTAAAAACAATCTCCCTTTACCAAAAAAAGTCAAATCCAAACCAAACCAAACTCCAAACCTTGCAGTGTTTTACAGACTGGCTAGAAAATGGAATCTTTGAGATTTGAATTTCCTCTGTAATTGTGCAAGACAGAGTGTAGCTTTCTAAAAGGAGAATAGGAGAGATTTTAATCCAAAAGAAAAGATGCAAGTATACTACATTTTTATTCCAAATTTAAATGTTTAACTGTTTACAATTTTAGTCATCATATTTTTTATCATCTCAAAACTACATATATTCCAAAGATCAAATTATGCTACATTACTTCCCTAATGTTTGCATTAATTACAATTTTACCTTAAAATTTTTCTTTTCAGATCGTCACCCCAGAAAGAAAAATAGCAACTGTACCTTTACAAATTAGAAAAAGAAATACAAGAAATAAGAATGTTAGCAATAAGAAAATACTTTACATGGCAAGACATTTTTTCACTGTTCTAGAACAATTAAATGAGTGAATTTCCTATAATAAACAATGGTATTTCTGTTAGGAATTCAGTGAGATGAAAAAACAGACCTAACTGATATGTAAATATAGTTTTCACAATATAAGAAAGACTTTGAGATTTTTAAAGTTGAAAAGACTGATGGAGCTGCTATCACTTATTCAGTCCTCTAAAATAACTGTGCAAGCATCATCTATCACTGTGATTGACCAAAGAAATGATCTATGAGCCTAAAAACTATAAAGTATATCATAAAATTGAAACTATTTTGTGCACTTTTTCTATAAATAGGATTTTTCAATGACTTTTTAAGGAAAATTAGTTCAATTTTTTTTTTTTTTAAAAAAAAGGTAACTGAAATGGGATTTACAGAAATGGTTCCCATTAATTTAGAAAAACCTGTACTTTTTGTAATTTATGAAGAATATTATATACAATTTAAGTGAAATGTGAATTTGACTAAACAAGGGTGAGAGAAAGAGATCAATTAAAAATAAGACTGAGAACAATATAATAATTTTAGTAGGTTTTATGTTCTGTTCTGACTTCACTGAACTATTCCAAAGATCTCTCATTCTTTCTCATGTTCTTTCATATAAAATTTCATAGTTAACATTGTAAATACATCTCGATTATAACTCATCGGCCATCTAATCTTCATCTTAAAAAGAAAACTGACTAATCCCTTTTACTTCCTGGTGTTTATTTCTATTTATAAGGGAAGGGGGAGTGCAGAACAGCACTGGACCAGGCAAGAAAGTGAAATCATGGTACAAAGATTTATAATTCAGTTAAGAGGGTTATTTTTCAGTCTGTCTCCTTGAAATACAGGAATACTACCTTGTGACCTTCATCCACAGTGGACAGAGTATGTACATATTCAAAGGAGAACAAAAAAAAACCCTCATAGCTTAACTAATTTTATTAATATACTTCTTTTTTTTTATTCTATCCCCAATGATGTTTGAAATTTCTTGGAAATCACTGTTACATGTACTTACATTAAATATTTCTGTTCTACGTATTTCTGGCTTCTAAATTTCCTAATTAACATATGTGACTCTAGGAATGTCTTTTCACATGGTCTTTATTCTGCAAAAACACTACATCTGAACATGTTATCAGTCAGGAAATTATATAAATTCAACTTCAATTTTTAAAAATGCATATCTGATATAATATTTATATAGTAAAATCTTAAATTAGTGAGATTTGTGTCGTTTTAGTAGTTATGACATTCATTGTATGAAATTCAGATAAAAATCTACAGCAACCTCTGATATTTAGAAATTGGGGTTTTTTTAAAGAAGAAGAAATATAGAATGGTTTAAAAAATATTCTTTTCTATACTGACATACCTTTTAGTGTGTTAATAAATGTTTAGAGAGCCTTGTATAATAATATTTTACTGCATTTGAAGTAAAAAGATGACATAATTCCTCATGCAGTGTTAAGAAGTGATGAATATAAAAATAATAAAATACAGATTTTGATAATGTCACCACATTTGACTTATCTTGCATGAAAAGGTCAGACTTATAGTATTTTGTAAAATTCAAATGAAGTCTCAAGGCATACACGGCATAAAATTCAGTAGTTATTTGTTATATTAAAAGGTTGCTGGTTCACAGGCAGAAAACGTGTCTAGCTTTGATACACCGGGTACACTATAACTAGAGGTGTTCATAGCTGGAATTTCTCTTTAACCTGTGGATAAGTTAGGATAGATTAATATTCTCAGAGATTAAAAGAAGAAGAAAAATAAACAATTTTTAAAATATAATCCCATGGTATTATATTTTTTATGGGGTCTTATGTCTTATATTTAAAATTCATTATATCTATTTTTACTAATTTCTAACATCTGTAAACTGTGTAAAAACTGGAAAGTAGGTTGAATCACTTGGTTTTATCTATCTTTTGAAACATGGAATGTGAACTAGCAATCAATTATTTAAATACTGATTTTATAAGCATAACTGTCAAAGAGACAATAAGATATTGACCCTATAGGACTATAGTTCATTAATGCGAAAAACTAGTTTTTGGAAATAAAAAATGTTGGTTTTCTTATTATTAAAATTCTTATTTTTTTTTTTTTTAAAATTACACAAAACCACGCCATGTTTTGTTCTTTTACTGTGCTTTGTAACTGTTATTGCTTTTATTTAAGATATGAACAACTTCTACATCTGTCTTGGGGATTTCTTCCTAAGCCCACAAATTGCTATAATGAGCTAGAATTGTAATAGGGTATTAATATAACATCAAGTAACAAAATCCCAGAGGAAAATAAATCTTATGGCTTTATGACTAAAAGAATAACAAATAAATAAACATGTAAGGTATTTGTTATATGATGTAAAACAGACAAAATTCTCTTCTGTGCATTGCACCTATGAGAACATTATTATTTCTAAGTCTTAACATCTTTACAAATACAATTTTGAACTTATCACAAGAAATCTACCCAGAAAGTGAAGATTTGAGCTGTGCCACCTTGTCTATTATACTTGCAAGCCACTGCCTGGATTTTTAAGTTCAAGAAGAGATTCTGACATCCAAGGAGGGATGTCCCAGGAAGGAATCTGTAGGTGACAAAGGTGTTTCAAGTCAAAAAAGAACAGGATTCAGCTGTGGAGAAACAAAGTGGCCCCTACATTGACATAGGAATTGTAGATACGGCATTGAACCTGAAGAGTGCCTTCTCAGCTGCTCCGGCACAGCTTAGGTGTCTCATGGGCCCTATGCCACGTCTCGGCCTTACAAGGAGATCTTACATATCTCTATGCCATGAATAAATCCCATGGGCTAGGGCTTTGTAAGGTTGTGGAATCTCCTTTTCTGTTTTAGCAAGGGGATTGGACTACATGATCTCCAAAGGTCCCTTCCAACCCCTTCCATTCTGTGACTCCAATCCTGTGATTTAAGGCATCTCTTATCTAAAATATCACAGTATCACAACTAAGGGATCAGTCAACCTCATATGTGGACAGGTGAATCAACTGTATGGAATCTAGAGCTATCTAACTCATCCAAAACACCTGTACTTGATCAGCTGAACAGTTTTTGATACAATGGTAGTACTGATTGAATTTCTATAGGCAACTACAAGAGCTTAGGCACTTAACTCACACAGATATTGCTGACACACCATTACAGTTTCAAAACTGTACCCGAGTGCTACCACTCCAAGAAAACTTTACAGGAGAAGCTCAAAAGGGACTAGGACACGACAAATATTTTCACTATAGGATAATTTAAATAAAGTTATATGATTTTTTTTCTATTTTTTTTTAATTTGTAGGGAAGAAACATCATTATTCAAGATAGAATGGATACTTCACAATAGCTTAGGCCCAAGATTTAGCAGACGCAAACTTCAAATGTCTTATAGAAAAGCTCTACAAAAATTTAACAAGGATATTTGAAAACCTAAAGAACTTTCTTCCTAAAAGCATGAAATTCATTTTAAGCATGCTGTTTCTATGTCCCTGCAATATCCTGCAATACACATATTGATAATTCGTGCCATAGCTTTTAGCTATTTGCTAAAAAAAAAAAAAAAAACAAAATAAAAACTTCTAATACAGCTAATGAGATTTTTCAGTTGTGTGTATCCAGAGCAATGTGATATCAGAACACAAGCTCTTCTTCTCTGAATCAACAGCCTGGTCGAATTCAGTTGCTGATACTGGATGTGTGTAATTGCTTTAAAGAAGCATTTACATATGTTGTTTTGGTTCATTGTTGCAGCTGTACATTTCCTTGATATTTATACAAGACTTAAAATTTCCTTAAATTCTTAGTCATGTCTAATTCCTGAGGGATTGGGTTTCACTGTACAATTATAAGAATGAAGAAATAATTTATTTTCACTGGTTTTTAATTGACTATCTTGAAGTATCTCTTACCACTGTGTATGGGATAAAAACATTTTCTTATGTATCCCCAAGCATGTCTACAACATATCTTCCATGATTTGTCCAGCTTCTATGTCTCCCTTTCAGTTCAAAACTTTTCAAAATCTTTTCTCATTCTTTCTACAGAAGAAATACTGGCAACTAGAAAGAGATGTAAAATGAGATAAATGAACGTGGGAAAGAAAGTTGCAACAAGCCAATCACAAGATAATACTCAAGGAAGTCATAGACTAATATGCCTTTGATCAACCAAAGCATATTCTGATTTTGAGTATGAGAAATACTTATTACAAACAGCTTGATTTCATCTGTTCTGACATTTCAGAGTTACTGGTAAAGTGCTTTCTCATCTACCTATCAGCCCTCACTGGATACAAAACAGAATTAAAGAGTAGTAATGGGCAGAAGTTCCTACAGATCCCATGGTGCCGCCTTCCTCTTAATCTCACTGTCCAAGGCAGCAGTGGTCAGCAAATTAGTGATTGCAGTCAAAGCCAAGCAAAGAGTCCTTCATTGAGACTACCATAGTAAGAGCAGTAGAAGCAGCAGAGAAAACAGTTGTCCTACCTCCCATTCCTCCAATAGTTCTGTTACAGGACAAAAAAATTGAAGAAAAATGCTTCTCTCTTCCTCAGTTCCCACTCATACCTACATTTTTTTTTTTTCTCCTATTCCTGCTAAAATCCTATAAAACTACCCAGTTGCGTGCTGTGCTTTGTACATATGCCAGGTTGTCCCAGTGCCTATATCTCTGTCCCACTCCATGTAGTGCTGGAAAATGTTATCCAGATAAAAGCATTTATCATTCATACAAATCAGCAATATGTTTAGCAGTGCATTTAGGTTATACTATATTCAAAACCGTATATTTTCCTCTATGTTTATTGGGTTTATTGTATCTCATTCTTTTCTTATTAGGAAAAGATTATTTTTTTTTAATTGTTGAATTCTTACTCACTGACCATGGGATAGCTAAGATTTGCTAACAATACAGAAACCAAGAATCTAACCAACTTCAGTACTGGAATTAAAGCTGTTTTCCATCACAGGATATATTCAGACTGGTAGTAGCTATCACTTCTTTAGAGAGAGCTTCAGATCACTTAGCCAGTTAATGAATTCTGGCAAACAAGTAGATAAAATGCAACCATACATGTCAAAACCAAGTGACGTAAGCACAATCCCACTAATGGAAATCACCTTTTCTATGACGGTCAAGAATTTGGAAAAGTAAATTATTAAGGAATTTCAAGTCATGGAAGCCGTAAAATATGCCTAATATCAAACATTTTAGGAATATAGGGTTTATGAATAATTGAACCTCTAATAGTAATAGAAAGGTTAATGTGGCTGAAAAAGGTTAAAATAGATGTCAAAAAAATGGAACGGTAAGTGATTTTTTACAGCATTCATTTCCTGAAGGTATAACACAACAGAGTATGTCAGAAGGCTATAACACAGTTTTCTTCACTCTGTTACAACGGAAAAAAAAAAAGAAAAAGCTCTGAATTTTGTCTTCCTCTTCCCAATATAAATCAGGAGAATCTGCATGGAGTCAATGGAATTTCTCTGGGGTAACACTAGGACAACATTAATTATAGTCAAAATGTTAATGGTTCATATGAAATGGTATATTGGAGGGAAAAGACATTTAAGGAAGAAACGAAATATGAAATATGAAAGAAATATGAATAAAATTTGAAAGCATACCCTCATATTTCCTGGCCATTTCTTTAATTATTCAGTCGTCTCAGAGGTTTTTGTTTTCTGTAGGAATTTATATCCATAGGTCAGCATTTCTCCTCTGCAACAGACATGCTCACTCCCACATTATCATACGCAGTATCACAGTATCATAAGGTTGGAAAAGACCTTTGAGATCACCGAGTCCAACCTATGACCCAACACCTACACCTACTCCTACTTGTCAGCTACACCATGGCACTAAGTGCCTCATACAATCTCTCCTTAATCACCTCCAGGGACGGTGACTCCACCATCTCCCCAGGCAGCACATTCCAATGGCCAGTCACCCTCTCAGTGAAGACCTTCTTCCTAGTGTCAAGCCTAAACCTCCCCTGGTGAACCTTGAGACTTTGTCCTCTTCTTTTATCACTGAGGAGACCAACCCCTGCCTGACTACAGCCTCCCTTTAGGCAGTTGTAGAGGCCAATAAGGTCTCCCCTGAGCCTCCTCTTCTCCAGGCTAAACAACCCCAGCTCCCTCAGTCACTCCTCATAGGGCTTGTGCTCCAGCCCCTTCAACATTCACCTCACATTCGCCAGTGGTGGGCTCCTGCCCCTTCACCACCACATGGACGCTGGGGAACGAGGCATTCTTCTAACTGCTTGTTGTTCCAAGCCCAGATGGGGGTCCAGCACCTTTGTATAATGACTCCACTGTAGACTCAGCCTGGCACACCATGGGGATGTGTTTCTGCCCCGTACCAAGGGACTGCATTTTTAAACTATGTTTCAGTTTCTATATAAGATGGAACCCTAAGTTTTCAATGGCTTTTCTAGTCATGTAGCTCCCAGGCCAATCCCTTTACCTTTCTCTGCTTAAAGCCAGAGAGCAGTTGTCACCAGGCTTTCTGTCAGCCTCTGGTTTCCATTCCCAAACTTGCTACAATGGTGTAAGTTTATGCATGCCACAATTTGTCTGATGCATGTCTATGTTTTCTAGATCATCTAGATTAATCCAATCAGTTAGAGCTAGTCAGATGCAGTCAAGGTGTGTCTCATCAGGGAAGGTCTTTGGGCATTATGAGTGGACCATATGTCTACAGACGCATTTGTATTTGAAATCTACTGTACAAAAATAGAATAAAAATGCAAGTGTTCTGCTATTTCTTTCTATACATATAATTTACCCAGAATACTTGTTTCTCGTCTTCACTCATAGAAAAATATTTAAAGACAGAAAGTTCTATTCTGTTTATGTTAGTTAAAATATATTTAAAAAAATATTTTTAGTCTAAATTTCTTTATTTTGATGTGAATAAATATTTAGGAAGGAGAAGTGCAATGTTCAACATCGATAAACTTCTTTTAAAATTAATTCTCTATATTGCACTTTCATTATTGGCCTTAAATGAATCTCCTTATTCCCATAAAAAACCCATGTTCTTGCAAATAAAAGATACAGATTTTGTTCATGATTTATGACACACAGTGATCATAGGATATAAACAGTTTGAATAAGTTACTTTCTACTAATCATTTATGTGCCTTTAAAATCCTGTGGCATAGGTTAATTTCACAATCACAGATGTAAGTATGATGGTATTATAAATTACACTGGGCATTTCAAAATGTGTGCTATTTTCAGCATTTTGTGCATTGTGATGGAACAAAGAAGTTCATTTGTTACAATTATTTTTGTAAAGGTAACCTTTTGATAGTAGTAATTCAAAGAAGTTCTTTTTAATTCCTTTTTTAGAAAAAAAAAAATGAATAACTTCAAAAAATCCAGCAAGCAAAATCTATGAAAAAAAATAGAAAATTTGCTATAGGTACTGCAAAAATAGATCAAACGTTCATGGAGATATAAGAAATGAAAGTACATAGTACAAAGATTATATTTGATGTCAACTAATTTGAAAATGACTGACTTTCTAACAAAACATTTCTGGAAAGCACTGAATTCTATATTGTACATATGAATCTATATATATTATTATCTTTGCTAACTCAGTTATTGAGTCAAAAAATTTTTGATTAATAAAAAATCGAAAAAGAAACAAAAGACTAAATACTAAAAGGCACAATGAAAAAATAAAAGACCTTTTTCAGAAAAAAAAGTGGCTATATTCTACCTTCAGTCTGTTCTATGTTTCATGCTGAACAGAAAAAAATAGAAGCAGAACATGCTCTAGTTAATCTACAAATATAATTATGCTATAGCTTTTCTATGCTTAAAATTAATAAGTGCTCTAGAGTGCATGCATCAGTACAGATGGTGCTATATTAAGGAAGGAAGGGGAAAGAAACTGTCAGGAATATGATTTGTTTTCTATAAGCAAATCTTAATAATTTAAAATAAACATCAAAGAGTCAGTTAATTCAGAGGTATCAGCAAGTGCTCCAGGAAAGCTAGAATAAAATATGCAATTAAGTAAGTCACTAAGCACTGAAAGCTGAAGTCACAGACAGAATGTGTCTCAGAAACGAGTGACATATATGAACATGCAAGCAGTATGTTTTGCCTCCTTTC
The DNA here is from genome assembly GCA_013389885.1 of Geococcyx californianus. NCBI lineage: Eukaryota > Metazoa > Chordata > Aves > Cuculiformes > Neomorphidae > Geococcyx > Geococcyx californianus. The sequence continues at coordinate 3,122 of VWPV01016734.1, read as the reverse complement.
TTTTGCCCATCTTGTTTGCACTAAAGGATGTCAGGCACTGACACCTAAGTCATGGCAATCTGACGAGATAAAGCGATGGTAAGATGTCAAATAGGAACTCTTAATTCAAAGAACAGTGATCAGTAGAGTAATGTTAGGTTTCCGAAGACATCAAAAAGGTACTAAAAATGGGAGCTGAGGAAATAAATCCTGAAGCAGACTTTTATGGGATGTCAACCATCCTGACACTCTGAAAATTTATAAACAAGTATGTTATCGTGCCAAGGGGTTTTTGCCAAAATATTGCCAACTGATATACATAAGACTTCTTTCAAAAGGATTTTTGGCTTTAGAGGGAGCTGAAAGAAGACTTTGTTTCACCTCTATTATTACAAAGATGAACAACACAGACACAATACAGAGATTGGTGAATTGTAACATTTTATTTTATTTATTTCCCTGGTGCTTTTAAAGAGGCATTTAGTGAAATTCCTAGGAAATATCTAAGATATATGCTATTATACAAAGACTTCTGGAAGTGCTGGAAACTAATTTCTACCACTGAAATAATGTAGAAATATTTATTAATAAAGTACTGAATAATTTTTTCATCAGTTTAGAGGCAGTTTATATACTCTATGTTACTTTGGCTGATGGAGGCCTAAGAAGAACATGTATTCTATAAGCCTTTGCCTTTGATATCTAGAGGAATTAAAAAAACACATATGATGCATGAAAAACCTTTTCTTTTCATTTTGCTTTGAAAAAATAAAATAGGTGCCACAAATGCCCACTTTTCTATTATTTACTTTAACATGCTTTGATTATATTCTGAATCAATGAGGTGCATTTATTTAGTTTGTTTAACAGTTTTATGAGACTGTAATAAATAATACCTTACTAGAACCCCACTTCAGCAATCTACTTATCACTCTTGTGTTGGATGAATTCATCCTCACTTTAACTTGTGAATAAATTGTGACTCTTATCATCTAGGCTCTCTTTTTGGTTAAGGGAAAGTTATTCATTCAGCGTACACTGAACATTTACCCTAAAAGAAATGAGCGGTCCCTATTGACTACAGAGAAAAAATAGACTAAGATTAAAAACCTAACTTAAAAAATTACCCATATGTCTTCAATTAGTTGAGAGATAAATATAACTTGTTAACTTCAGCTGAAAAATATATACTCTTGCTTTGCTGCATAAATCTATCTGTATACATTTCTTTTTTCCTGTAATATTTCAGTGCTTATAATCTTTGGTGTCACTAAAAAGATGTATAACAGTTCTTCACTTTCTCAGTATCTGATTACCACTCCATTAGCAGATTCTGCAGTAATAGATTATGATCCCAAATAGGCACAATCAAATGCAATGTTCATGGAATTATAGAATGGTTTGGGTTGGAGGGGATTCCTGTACTGCTGACAGCTTGCAGTGCTGTTATATTCATAACATCCTTAGTGTTTTCATGCAGACTCTTTTACATAGTAGGACAGGCTTAATTTTTTTCTGCTTAAGAGAAGTAAAAACTGCATATAGTTATGAATAGTTATGAATAGTGAAGTCCTTAAATATAGTCTTGATTCTATGAGGACAAAATGTCAATGCCAACTTTTTTTTTCCCATACTTAAGCAGACTCAAAATATTAACATTAATTTTTCACTTCTCTAAATATTTCTATTTCACAGATGAAGATAACAAGGATAATAAAGCACAGGAGTGTGACATTACAGATACCATTCTCATATTTTTCAGAGAAACAAATTAATATAAACCTAAATATCCAGAATATATTTTCAGTGTTCACATATATTGATGTGATTTAACTGTTGCTATATTCGTTGCTCTAGAGAGAAAAAAGTGTTCATAAAAAATACTTTGTTAATATCATCCTGGCAAATAAAACATGTTTATCTTGGGATATGCCGTATACAACAGTCTGAAAACAGAATTCATTGTGTGTGTAATTCTATAAGGTTTTTTTATGAATTAGTACATATGACCTTTTAAAATGTAGACATTACCTCTTCACTAATTCCTTCCAACACTGCAGGTCATCTTAGATATCAATATTAATACCAACCTCCTTTAATCACGGTGTATTGTTGTCTTTAAAAACGTTACAACAGATTCTGACTTTGAATTCAGGTGAGAGTGTACTATGAAACATAATGGGTTCCATGGTGAACATCTGAAGGCCTTTAGACATACTTTATCTATGTAAGTCTATGTTTGAAGAGCCCTGATCTACACAAGTATTTTATCTTCACTATATTTAATAGGTATATGACTACTATATAATAGGAATTTAACAGTATTTATCTCTGGTTTCAAACCTTTCAGATTCTGAGGTAAAAGCCTATAGAACCATTCTCTTTGTATCAGACCAATGGATGTCTCTTAAAACAGATTTTCTTGTAGGTTTTTCATTGATGACATGTTTCAGCTGGATACACTTTTCCTATAAAACTAGCACCAAATTTTTCTCTATTACATTATTTTCATATTATTTATATTTATCTATATTTCAGTGTGTGTCAATACAATATAAGATTATTCATATGTTTGAAAATCCAACTTCATGTGGAATCTGTTAGCTGGCTTTATTGTCCATTAATCTAAAATAAAAAACAGTTGGCAGTATTCATTATATTAGCATTGTGTGACATAAATCTCTTCGATTATTGACTTTGGCGAACTAATTAAAAAAACTAGATATAATTTCTTAGTACATAGATTATGAAAAATACCATGGGCACTTTTAAATGGCAGTACAGACTACAAGATTTTTGGAATTATTATAGAAACATTATCTTAACTATGATTTTTATTATTCATCAGTAAGTTTGTTGAAGAATTATGGAATCATACAATTAAAGAATTGTTTGAGATGGAATGGACACTCAGAGATCAACTAATCCTAATCCCTACCATGAGCAAGGACAATTTTCACCAAAACAGGTTGCTCAAAGCCCTGTATAACCGGACCCGGGAAATTTTCAGTGATGAGGTTTCAATAATTTCTCTGGACAACCTGTTCCAGTGTCTCATCACATTCCTAACAAGGGCATCATTATGTCCATTCTAAACCTACCTTCTTTTAGTTAAAACTACAGCCTACACCTACTCCTACTTG
>VWPV01016733.1:0-35727 GCA_013389885.1 Geococcyx californianus | reverse complement strand
TCTTCACTGAAGGGGTGATTGGCTATTGGATTGTGCTGCCCCACTGGGTGGTGGAGTCACCATCCCTGGAGTTGTTTAAGAGGAGACTGTATGAGGCGCTTAGTGCCATGGTTTAGACGATGAGTAGGTAGTGTTGGGTCATAGGCTGGACTCTATGATCTCAAAGGTATTTTCCAACCTTGTAATACTGTGATACTCTGATACTGTGAAAGCCAATACAGAAATATAGACCAGCAGCAGAACTGCAGGTGTACGAGATGACAGTGCCACTGCAGTAAAAAACAATGGTGTCTTCAAAAGAAAGCATATTGTGAACATAAATGAGAGTATAAATACAAAAGAGGCAATGTATAAAGTCCATGAAACTAGTATGGGCTCCTGCAGACCCACTGAAAAACATATTATAAAATACATCTTGAGAATATTTGTATTGGTGTAAGTAACATTATGTTAAATTTATAGTAGGAAACTCAAGAAATATCGGAAGAGCTATTTTCTGTAAAGGTAGAAAAAATGCAACATATAGCAGAATTTTCTTCACTTGCAGAGGTTTTATGCTGCTAATATATCATTTCATGTTGTAGATAATTCTGCTATCAAACACTTCCTGGAAAACTTTGGAAGGGAGTCATCAGTGCTGCATCACTTGGGGAAGCGGGATGAAATACTTTGAAAATCATGTGAATAAACTGAAGAAATAGTTGAAAGATTGCCTTGGTCTTTTTTAGCTGAAAAACAACATGGAAGCTTGCTGTGGGCTCACTGTTGTAAGAGCTTATTCTTTTCCCAGGAACCAAGACAGACCACCTTAGAGTGGTACTAACATATAAGCTAACAGCCATGGTGCTTTTAAAACCTCGTGCAGCGCTTTCAGGATGTAACAAATACTTGACCCCAATCAAGTCAAACAGTTAAACCTGATATCAATAAATGTGTTTGATATCTCTTTCATAGTTGAAGCAATGTGTTTATGGTAGCCACCTTTTTTTTTTTTTTTTTTTGCATCGTCTATGCAGTTTCTTATGGAAAGGGTTTAAGCACGGGTATTTTCACATGACTTAGGAAAATACTTTCCATCTAGCCTTATATTGCTCTGGAAACCAAAGAGTACTGGCTAGCATAGTGGGTAGGTAGATCTCATTTTTTTCTCAGAAAAGAGACCTTGTGAGGGGTCAGGTGTGCTATCTAATACAATGTATATTTTGGGATCAAGAAACACTGTAAATGAAAAAATAATTTGCAATTTCCATAACAAACAGAAAACTAAACTTCTTGGCTCCCAGTGTTTTAATTGTGCCTGTTAAATCTGATGACTTAGTGATAGGGTTACCAGTACTTAATATATTGGTATATGTTTGTATAGCTAAAATTACATAAATCGGTAACCTGTCTGTGAAAATGGCTTCCCCCCTTCACCTGTGCCTTGTACTATGCTAAAAATTAAATGTAAACTTGTCTTTTAATTTTGGCCAAGGATGCAAATTGCCCAGAGGCCTAGTTCTGCTCCCAGGAACGTTCCCATCAATTTTGGCTGTGTAGATCTGGGAACGCTAATTTATGTAATTTCTCCCCCCTGTGACTTACTCAGTGCTTCCTGAGGTTTTTTTTATGTGCTCACGGATGTAAGTAGGCTGCAAGATCTAGCTCTAGGTAATTGTATTATCCCAGCTTTAAACTGGCAAGTTAATATTACTCAGGAGGCGATTTCACACAAACAGATAAAATCCTACAGGATTTTTACTGGATCTCTGTTAGCAATCCAAATAAGGATAAAGGATATAGTCTTAAGTCATACAGCTGTGTGAACAATTGAAATCGATTGGAGCTGTTGTTGAGCTCACTTGGATCCCTAGTCACACAGATATTTTTGGAAAAGATTATACAGCTAAAGTAGCAAAGAAAGCATTAAGAAGGATTATGCTGATATTCTGGTTTCACTATCTAGGGGTGAAACCACATCTCTTATCTACTCAAGAGCAATAAAACCTACTGTTTTACGGGAAAAAAAAAGTGATCAATATGGACAACATTTCCTTGTATAATACATGTAGGTGTAACCCAGAGATCTGGTATGAAAAAATTCAGTGGAAAGCCTCATGACTAATTCTTCAGAAAAAAATGACTGGATATTTATTTTAGGAGGTTGGCCAATTGTTCACTTGGTTTTGAAATGTGTATAATTTCCTCTTTTCTTGAACTATTCTATTATCCCTCCTGAAACTCTTCACTGTCCTGTAGCCTGCTGTACTTGATGCAGCTGTTAAACCTTTGGTTTACTGCTGACGTTGGTAATGCTGCTCATGTTCATAGTAAGCAAGTTTAGCAGCACTTCTGCAAGGAGTGCAAAGATTTGAAATTATCCTGTTTAGGAAGATAAAGCCCACATCAAATAAGGACTATTTCAAGTTTCAGTAATCTATTTAAAATGCCACTCTGGTGGCTTAAGAGACTTTCATAACCTAGAGCTTAATTGACCTAATATGAAAGTGTTTGATTTCTGTTTATGGCACTATTACAGCTGGATATTACTTGAGCTGTCATTATTGATTATCAGTGCCGATGTTACTAATTAAGGCTATTTGCAGAGAACACCCAGCTGCTCCAAAGAGTGGTTTGTGGCCAGGGAGGCTGCCTGGGGAGCAAGGAGCAGCTGAGTGGCCCTGCTGCCGGCTCTGCTGGTGCCATGGCAGGGCACGGGGACGTAGGGTGGTGGCTGGGTGTGCACATGGCATGGCGGCACCGGGGCTGCTCTGGAGGCATGGAGTGCCTTTGATTTCACCCGAGGTCTGCATGCAGAGTGGCACGTCCACAACTGTAAACCTTTCTCCATGGAGGAGCACCATGCAGGAGAGGCACAACTTCGAGGATGAAGGTAGCACTAAGGTGCTATTGCAACAAGCTATTTAGCAATACATGTAACAATCACACAGTTGGAGAAGTCTCCTGTGTCTCTGCATCCCAGTGTGTGCTGTTTCAGTCAGCAGTGCTTTACCAAACCCCTTTGCAAACTTTTGAATCTCCATCTACACCTGGCTTTGGATTTCTGTCTGGAACTCTCCTTTAAAGGAAACTGCTATAGAACCTAATTTTCTGATGTCTGGGGAATTTGGCTCTAATTTCTGACCTAGATAGGTGAGAGTGATTTTTAATACTTAATATCAGCAGTTAAGATATAAAAGTAGCAGTTCCTGTATGTGAGAAGAAGCATCAAAAGAGAAGAGAATAATGAAGGACATGTGTGTGCCTGTTTTCTTTTGAGAAGAAAAATGCTGATACCTCTGCTGTGATTGATAACAATACATAATACATAAATATCTGCGGTTACAAAAGCTGTTGCTAGCCATGACAACCTTTCCTAGACTGATGAATGTTTAATTTCTGTAGAGATAATACAATAACGTATTGGACACATCCTTTAAAATAATAATGACTGGCTCCATTTGAATGATCTGAAAGCCTTAAAGAGGAAACAAATGTGTACTGAAAACACTACAATGCTTCTGTGCTTGACAGTTATAAATATTTTTTAAAAATCTCATCTAGTTGCTTGGCTGACAATTCAATTATTCAACCTTGTTCTGGAGAACATCATAAGAAAAATTGTCTCTGTAGTGACACTGTAGTAAATCTGAAATAAAACATGTCTTTGGAATGAACAAAGAATCTACTTGTTAATTTCATTTATGTGATATCAAAGGAAAAAACATTCAATTCACCTCCTCGTGTGATATCTCTCATTCAGCAGTCTAGCACACAGAAAAGTAAGAATTTTATCCTTCCATTTTAAAAACTGACTCTTTTCTGACTGCACAATAGTTCTTTGTGTAAGGTTTATACTGGATAAATGTTGGAAAATTAGTTCTTAAAGAATCCAGAGCCTGAAGGAGGACCTGGAAAAAGCTGTGGAAGACAGAGAGATTCCTGTGGTGCTGTGGGGTCCTGGACTGATGCCTGCCCAGCACAACCAGATGCTGTGTGGCTGAGGCACAGTGGATGTGGTCATTAAAATGTTAGTCCTGCCTAGGCTTCCCTCTGCAGACAAATTCCCATGACTTGGTGCACAGGGCAGTGAGATGCAGACAGAGCATTTGCTTTTGATTTTTTTTCCTACAGTGACCAGCTTCAGTAGGAGAACTGGCCACTGTCATCATGTAGCCTGGGGAACGTTCCAGTGGTGAGGACACATTTCAACCTTAGGAAGGTTGGCACGAGGTGACCCAGGTGTCCTGATCAGATTTGACTTTACAGCAGGCTCTGAGCAATAGACTCCGAGAGTGTGACTGCTGCCTGGGGGCAGAGGCATCAGACCCCATGTTTATAGAGTCGTGTACGTAATTATATAGCTCCCAGGCCCCTTACAGGCCAGTCCTGCTGCCCATTCACTGCATATGTGCCAGAACGACACTGAGTCATATGCCTTGAAAGACCTTCTGGGTGGCTAAGACCCATTTCTGTCAGTATAACGTGCAGCCACCACTCTGGGACCTCCAATAGTTTAAAAGTGGCTATGAGGGTTTGGGGTTTTTTTTTCCATCCCTTGATTTCTCTATTAGTAGTCCACTTCTAGGCCTCCAGGTTCCTGGAGAGAAAACAAATTGAGACATCCATTTTGACAAGTTTGCCCCCTTGTGCTTTCAACTGTAAGGCTGAGAGGGATATCTGCAAAGATCAGGACGTGAAACTGTAGTTGAAATTTGTTAAATTCTTAAAAGTTTCAGACTCTGGCATTAAGCTCATGGGTACGAAGGACTTTCTCTTCTTCCCATACTTCCATCTATGTGGGGGAGAAAAGAAAAGAAAAAAAAAGGTAAAAATCACTACGGTATACACACAGGACTTGTAAGGGAAAAGCCATAAACCATTGTGGAGAAAATAATAACTCCCAGATGTTACTGTACTCTTGGTCAGAGCTCAGATTGATGCTCAAAGATCAAAAGGGGAAGAAGTCACGCCAGTATAGATTGATGTGGAAAGCAAAACCAGAAGAGTTAGCTGGTGACTGCAAGGATACAGGACAAATCTGAAGCTTAGTGCCCTTTGTGTGCTGCTCGTACAACAGCTTATTTTACAAGAGGCAGCACTCTACATTTCACAGGGAGACAGGTATGGGTAGTTTTGCAAGGCAGGATAGGCAACATGACAGGGTCTTTGGAAAACTCAGCCAAGTGTAAAGATAAGGAGGGATGTTCCTAGAAAGATCTGTCTTTTGACTTTCTATGCAAATACTCAGACCTCACGTTTTGCTCACATACCACACAAAGTTATTCTTTCTTTATTGGTCTCAGTTATGGGTCAGGACTGTAGAAAGTGATACACTTGACACATTACAGAATTAAAATTGCATGAGTTTAGCTGCTACAGGCATGAAAACATGACAACATTTCTTGTGCTCTTGTGTTACTTCACTTTCTCTGGTATTACTGTTTTGCTCATGTCACTCTGCAAGAGGTTTTGTTATTTTTATGGATATAACTCTTAGAGAAAGCATTGCTGGCAAAGATAAAAGGATTACAATGCAGATAAGAAAGGAGAAAGCAGTAAAAGGTGTGTTTCCAGAAAAAAAGCAATAGTTAGTTAAGTGCAACATGTTTTCAGGAGCTACTCATACTGATAATTTCTATTTCTTGTACACTTAGCAACAGACAACACAAAAGTAAGTTTAGAATAGCACTCAATGAATGAAAGTTGGACTTCAGTATCCTATCATATCAGCAATAAATGGAGAAACCAAACATAATATATATATATTGATTCCTTTCTGAAAGCTGGTGAGAGACATCCTGGCAGCTAACTTTACGTGCTCTATCGACTCTCCCTTTGCCAACAGAGGATGGAGTCTGCGATAAAGGCTGAGGAGGAGGAGGGCACTATGCAGAAAATCGGGAATGAGTCAAAGAAAATGCTCACGTCTTGGCAGATGACGTTTTGACGAGCACGTATGTCTCAGTTCACCTTTGTAAGTGCGGGTGAACTTTGTGAGCATGGTAAGCTGAGGTGAGACGAGGACAGTCAGAAAGGAACTGAGAACCACTTGATGCTGCCACTATCCTGCCCTTGTTCTGGGGCCGTTTTTACACCCACTAGCAGTATCAGAGGGTGCCAGTTGTGCAGGGTAAATATTCATGGCAGTTAATTCCATAAAAGTATGTAGGTACTGACAAACTTGTTATTGCCTATTTTTTGGCTTTGTGAGAAGTAGAAGAGCCTGCCTTTAATCAGTACTGTACAACAGTGCCCTCCTGTGCAGGACGGCAGGTCAGGTCTGGACAAGCTGCAGGGAGTAGGGGTCGCAGACCTGGCATGTGTTTCTGCTGGACTTCTGCACGTACAAGTCTCTTTGAGTGATCATTAGTGTGAATGACATACACAGGGAGATGAAATATGAAGAATAAAAGATTAGCACATTAGCTTCAAAGAGAGTTTAGTGGTATGTGTGGAAACAGTCTGAGTTTCTCACTAGCTTTCTTGCTCTGTGAATGCAAATTATTCTTTATAAATCCTTCTACTGCACTGCGTAAGGGCTAGTGTAATTGTTTCTTTCCTTCAACAAATTGCTCATCAGTATAGCAAAAAATCAGGAAATTGCTTAGAAAAAAATCCAGCCCCATTAACTCTTTCCTTAATTGTATTAGTACGTTCTTTACTTAGGCTTTTGTCAGAAACACAGTTTTATTACTGCAAATACTATTACACTCTCTCACTATTCATGTTTTATGGAGCTCTATGACATTATCTTTGTTTTGATGGTGGTTGTCATTATGTATCAATTCAAACAGGTCCTCAAGGAACATCACACTTAGGCTGTTTTCTCTCATCACCGTGGGCAGCTGCTTTTCTTTTCTATTTTCTGTTAAGGTGCTTTTCTTTCAGTCACAAGGGTGTATTTTTGCTGGTGTAGATAATGAGTGTAAGATTAACTTACCAGGCAGGCACTTGCTGGGAAGCTTAGCATTAGCTCATGAAAAAGGAAACTGAACACTGCAACTGCCTATCCTGTAAAAACTGAAATTAAATCAGTTTCCATTGTTATGAACCAAAAGGACCACAACCTATCTTGAGAAGTGTGCATTCATGGTCTAAATACGTTATGATTCATCTGCATTATGAATAATCTCTCTCTCTCATTTTCTGATGTATATGTATCTCAAAGTAAATATATTGGAACCCTCTTAAGTTTTACCAATTAGTTTGAAGACTGAACACATGACTTCTCAATGTTCCTCAGCATGTTCCTCCCTTCTTTGGCCATGCTACTTTTGATAAACACCAGGATATGGTCAGCCTTCTGGGCTGCTCTTGGCCTTGCTGAATCTCATGAAGTTCCCATGGGCCCATTTCTCAAGCTTGTCCAGGTCCCTCTGGATGACATCCCATCCCTGAGGTCTGTCAACCAACCACTCAGCTTGATGTCTTCTGCAGACTTCCTGAGAGTACACTTGATCCTGATGCCTCTGTCAATGATGAAGATATTAAACAATACTGGTTCCGTTACAGATCTCTGCAGGACTCTGGTTGTCACAGATCTTCATTGGGATATCGAGGCATTGGCTGCTTCCCTCTGGATGCAATGTCCAACCAATTCCTTATCCACCAAGGAGTCCACCCATCAAATCCATATCCAATTTAGAGAGAACAATGTTGTGGGGCACCATGCCAAAGGCCTTACAGAAGTCCAGACAGATGATAGTCCTAGTTCTTCTTTTGTCCACTGATGTAGCCATTCCATCATGGAAGATCACTGTTGTTGGTCAGGCAGGACTTACCTTTGTCTGTCTCGAATCATTTCCCTATACTCCATGTGCCTTAGCATATCTTCTAGGAATATCTATTCCATAATCTTCCTAGGCACAGAGGTGAGGCTGGCATGTTGGTAGTTCCAATGGTCTTCCTTTCTGCCCTTTTTGAAAATAGGTGTGATGTTTCCTTTTTTCCAGTCACCAGGTACTTCATCTGACTGCCATGACTTTTCAAATATCATGGAGAGTGGCTTGGCAACTACATCAGCCAGTTTCCTCAGGACTCTGGAATGCATCTCACCAGGTCCCATAGACTCATGTAAGTTCAAGTTCCTCAAGTGGTGATGAACCTGATCGCTTACAGTGGGAGGGACTTTGCCCCCTCTTTTCCTGTCTTGTGGTCCATCCATGTGAGAGGGCTGGGAAGAGAGAATGCCAATGAAGACAGAGGCAAAAATGTTGTTGAGTACCTCAGCCTTCTCCTTATCTGTTGTTATGAGTATGCTAGTCTTGTTCATTAGAGGAATATGCTTCCTTTGAACTTTCTTTTCTGACTGATGTACCTGTAGAAGCCCTTCTAATTATTCTTTGCATCCCTTGCCAAGTTCAGATGCAGCCATGCCTTGGGATTTCTGACCCCATCCCTACACAACTGGGCAGTGTCCCTGTACTCTTCCTAGCATGACTACCCCTGCTTCTACTACCTGTGCATTTCCTTCTTGCCCTGTAGTTTGACCAACTGGTATCAACTGAGCCATGCCACTCACTTACCTTCCTTTCCTGATTTCTTATACCTGGGGATTGAGAACTCTTATGCTGTATAGAAAGTGTCCTTAGAGATCTGCCAGCTCTGTTCTGCTCCCTTGTCCTTGAGGGCAGTTTCTAGGGGGTCTTATAGCCTAACTCCTTGAACAGCTTGATTTTTGCTTTCCTAAAATTCAGAGCCCTGGCTTTACTCTTTGCCAGACCCGCATGCCTCAGGACTGTGAACTCCATCACTGCATGATCACGGCAGCCCAGACTGCCTCCCATGTTGATGTCACCAATTAGCTCACTTGCACTGTTGACCATCAGGTGCAGTATCGCATCCTATCTGGCAGGTCTGTCTGTTTCCTAGCATAAGTTATCCTCAATGCATTCCAGGCCTGCATTGCCTACAGCCCACTGTGCTACTTGTCCAGAAGATGTTAGGGTGGCTGAGGTCCCACAGCAGTACAAAATCCTGTGAGTGTGGTGCCTCCTGTAGCTGGAGTAGGAAGGCTTCATCAATAGGATCTCCTTGATGCCTATAGTAGATGTGAGCCACGAGGTACCCTTTGTTGCCTCAGTCTCTAATTCTTATTGAAATGCTTTTACCTTGTTAGGGGCTAATATTCAGAGACAGTTCTTCACACTCAGTGTACTTTTTGATGTAGAGAGCAATGTCTCTACCCCTACTTCCTTGCCTGTCCCTTCTAAACAGCCTGTAGCCACTGTTGGCCACACTCCACTCATGGGATTTGCCCCACCATGTTTCAGTAATGGCAATTAGGTCTTAGCTTTCTAGCAACACAGTGGCTTTTAATTCCTGTTTGTTGTTCATGCTGCGTGCATTTGTATAGAGGCACTTCAGCTGAGCTGTCAGNAAGTTATCCTCAATGCATTCCAGGCCTGCATTGCCTACAGCCCACTGTGCTACTTGTCCAGAAGATGTTAGGGTGGCTGAGGTCCCACAGCAGTACAAAATCCTGTGAGTGTGGTGCCTCCTGTAGCTGGAGTAGGAAGGCTTCATCAATAGGATCTCCTTGATGCCTATAGTAGATGTGAGCCACGAGGTACCCTTTGTTGCCTCAGTCTCTAATTCTTATTGAAATGCTTTTACCTTGTTAGGGGCTAATCTTCAGAGACAGTTCTTCACACTCAGTGTACTTTTTGATGTAGAGAGCAATGTCTCTACCCCTACTTCCTTGCCTGTCCCTTCTAAACAGCCTGTAGCCACTGTTGGCCACACTCCACTCATGGGATTTGCCCCACCATGTTTCAGTAATGGCAATTAGGTCTTAGCTTTCTAGCAACACAGTGGCTTTTAATTCCTGTTTGTTGTTCATGCTGCGTGCATTTGTATAGAGGCACTTCAGCTGAGCTGTCAGCATCTCACCTTCTTATAGGAACAGCCCTTAATTCATTTGAGGTATTTCACTGGAGTTTCCTTGTTACCTCAGGGGCTCCTATCTCATCTCCGTAAGATTTTAAGTGTACTGCAGTGTACCTAGCAAGTGTCAGAGCAACAGGCTGAGGGCCCTTGCTAGCACCCTGTCCCTCTAACCTTGGCATGTAATCCCGTGGCTTGTCATGGGCAAGCCTGATTTTAAACCCCTCCCCCATCAAGTCTATTTTAAAACTCTGTCAATGACCCCACTAACTCATGAGCAAAGACCATCTTCTCCTCTTTGAGAAAGGTAGATCCCATCTGATGCCAGCAAGCCCAGTGCCGTGTAGGTCACCTCATTATTGGAAAACCCAATATTGTGGCAGTGACACCAGCCACAGAGCCATGTATTAAAAGGCTGGGGTATTATCGCTGCTCACAATTGGAAGCAGAGAGGAAAAATATAGGCTGTGCTCTGGATTCCCTCACCAACCATCCCAAGGCCCTGAAGTTTCTTTTAATTGTCCTTGGGCTACATGTTGCAGTTCCATCACCACCCACGTGGAAGAGCAGTAATGGCTAATAGTCTGAGGACTGTACCAGTCTAGGAATTTTGCTATTGATGTCCTTAACCTAAGCCACAGGGAGGCAGGAGACTTCCTTAAGAGGGTAATCCGTCTGCCATATTGGGCTCTCTGTTCCTCTCAGAAGGGAGTAGCCTACAACTATAACCCACCTTTTCTTCCTCCTGGAGGCAGTTGTGATATGAAGGGTAGGCCTTTCTGACCCTGGCAACACCTCTGGTGTAGGTGGACATTCATCTACATCATCTATTAACTGGCCTTCCACATCCAGAGCCTCATACCCATCATACAGAGGCACATGGGAAGGCAAGGTGGACAAGGAAGCAGTTCTCCTGCCACCCCAGGTGTGGATTTACTTCTGTTCACTCCTTTCTTTTGAGCTACTGCCTTCAGCCTGGTGTGGGAATACAAAGGATACAGAATCCCCTTAATCTTGATTTTTGTTTGATGCCTGTTCCTGTTTCTCTTTCAAAGAATGGTTCCACCAGTCTGTTGCTTTCTCAAATTCTCCTACATTCCTTAACCTTTGTATTTCCTCTCACAGCTCTACCACCAGCCTGAGCAGATAATCCGTCTGGTCACGCTTCACACTGGTACCAGTGAGAGGCTTGGACACTCCCTGCAGCCTGAGACCTGAATGTCTGCAAGTCTTCATGGGAGCTCTGTCTGGGTTGTCACATCCATTCTGGCAAGTGCAGAGGACATCCTTCTGCTGGGTGGATGCCATAGCTAAGCTCCTTGTGTGAGGGTGATGACCATCAACTGAACTCACTGCTTAAGCTGACAGGGTGACTATGCTTTTCCTGTGTGACCTTCAGTGTGAACTGCTGTGCCATGCCCTGGCTGGTATGCCTCATTCTGTTTCCCCACTCTGTTTTCAATGCTCCTAACACCACCAGAGGTATGATTAATCTCCGTTTTTCCAGGTAAACCCTTATCAGAGTCCATCTACCTGTACTGCTGTGTCAGTCTGCAAACTATGATGCTACAGTCATTGATTCTCATTAACATGCTTATCTGCTGGGAGAGAACAATGTATCTCAAAGAGACTGAGCCACAGCTGCAGATAGTATCTTCAGCAGTTGTTTTCAGCTGCCACAGTATGTCTGTTGTCATGTCTTACACAGATGGAGGGAGAACTCCCTTGAAGGTGGCTGTGCAAGCACCCCAGTTCCCACTGTAGTGGACGTGAGTGCTTGATGCTCCAAGAACATTGCATGCTGCATCAAGCACAGTGGAAACAGTTGCTTTTGTTAAGACACATGGTTGGTAATGGAGTAGCTTCTACTTCCAAAACAGCTTATGAATTTTGCATTGGAGGAATTGTTGGATTATGTACACAGATGGTGTTGGGAGCTTGGTGAAAACATCAATGTCCCATGTAGTGCGGTCGAAGTGAAAGCAGATGTAGTTATCCGGGTGTTTTTCTGAGTTTTGGTTGGCTCTTCCAATCTCATGTATTTGTAAGTGTCAACTGAATTCATTCTGACCTGTTTTCTTGGGGCTTAAATGCTTATATAAGCCAGATGCCAAGCCTGTAGGGTAATTACAGTACTAATTACTACTTTTGACATATATTTCTAGTGATGAGGGTTTTTTCCAAAATGCCTTTGATGCTACTTTGCAAGGACGCTGAGCCGAGACTTTCTTTTCCATATTATTTTTCAGTGCTGACGTTTGCTTGTTCTGTACTTTTAGATGTAGGAATATAACAGTAGACAACAAAGAAAATTCAGCCATAGGTTTTATATGTAATAGGAGGCATAAAGCAAAGCAAACAATAGATTTTTGCTATGGGGAAAAGATATTTCTGTTTTTCTCAGTAGTTTTGCTATGCAATATCCTTAGTTAATTTACTGTTCTTGTAACCTTAAAAATAGGACAAAAATCACCTGAAGGTAAAGGAAGTTGAGGATCATATCTAAACATAATCATGTCTTTCTTGCCAGTTTCCAACAGCAGCCTCCCTGTCAGTAGTCCTTTTCTTTCTCCTTGTTTTTGCTCTCCTTATTAAAGAGAATGGAGTTTGCACATGTGTGTGAAACACATATCTCCTACTATTCAGTTAAATAGAAATAATGAGATAATAAAAGCAGACAGAAAAAATGCTAACAAATACAATAAATTTGTTACAAATACTGAGGATTGCTAATGAGCTAAACTCATTAGACTACTTCTGGATTACTACAGCCAGTTTAAATGGAATCATAGAATTGGTTGACTGGAAAAGACCTTTGAGATCATCAAATGTACCTGTCCACTACTCAACCATATCTCTGAGCACCTTGTCTACTCATCTTTTAAACACCTCCAGGAATGGTGACTCAACCACTTCCCTGGGCAGCTTCTGCTAATGCCTGAGAACCCTGTCCAGGTCCCTCTGCAGAGCCTTCCTACTCTCAAACAGGTCAACACTTCCATCCAGCTTAGTGTCATCCACAAACTTACTACAGGTGCACTCAATCCCCTCATCCAAATCACTGATATTGAACAGAAGTGGCCCCAACATTGTGCCCTGAGGAAAGCAACTTGTGACCAGCTTCCAACTGGATTTAACTCCATTTACCACACTTTGGGCCTGGCCATCCAGCAAGTTTTTTACTCAGCAGAGAATATGCACGTCCAGTCTACTGATAGCCAGTTTCTCAAGCAGAGTGCTATGAGAAACGTTTTCAAAGGCTTTACTGAAGTCCAGGTACACTACATTTACAGCCTTTCCCTTGTCCTCTAAGAGGGTAACCTTGTCATGGGTGGACATGAGGTTAGTTTGGCAGGACCTGCCTTTCATAAACCTATGTTGACTAGTCCTGATCTCCGTGTTGTCCTGTGCGCGCGCTTTATAACAGCACTCAAGGCAATCTGCTCTGTGACCTTCATTGGCACTGAGGTCAGACTGACCTCAGTGCTGAACTACAGGCTTGTAGTTCCCGATGTCCTCTCTCCTGCTGTTTTTGTAAACGAGCATAAAATTTGCCAACCTCCAGTCAAATGGAACTTCTCCAGTTAGCCGGGACTGCTAGAAAGTGGTTTGGTGAGCACCTCCAACAGCTCCCTCAATACACTTGGGTGGATCCCATCTGGACCCGTAGACTTATGTATGTCCAATTGGCCGAGCGGGTCTCTTACCATACCCTCTTGGATTGTGGGAGCTTTGTTCTGCTCCCTGTCCCTCTCTTCTGGCTCAGGGGGCTGGATACATGGAGAACAGCTGACCTTACTATTAAAGATTGAGGCAAAGAAGGCATTAAGTACCTCAGCTTTATCCTCCTCCTTTGTCACTATTGTCCCCCCTCCAGTAAAAGATGGAGATTCTCCATTTACCTCCTTTTGTTGTTAATATGTTTGTATAAACATTTTTTATTGTGTTTCACAGAATTGGCCAATTTAAGTTCTAGTTGGGCTTTAGCCATAGTGATTTTTTCTTTGCATGACCTCAATTCACCCTTGTAGTCCTTCTGAGATGCCTGCCCCTTCTTCCAAAGCTCATAGACCTTCCTCTTGTTTTTGAGATCCACTCAAAGCTCTTCGCTCAGTTAAGTCAGTTTTCTTCCCTGCCAGCTCATTTTTCGGCACATGGGGATGGCCTGCTCTTGTGTCACCAGGATTTCTTTCTTGAAGAGCATCCAGCCTTCTTGGCCTCCTGTGCCCTTTAGGACTGCCTGCAAAGGACCTTTATCAACCAGTCTTCTAAACAGTCCAAAGTCTGCCCTCCAGAAGTCCAAGGTGGCAGTTCTGCTGATCCCTGCCCTTACTTCTCCAAGAATCGAAAATTCTATCATTTTGTGATTGCTGTGCCCCGGGCATCCTCCAACCATCACATCTCCCACAAGGCCTTCTCTGTTCACAATGAGCTTGTGCTGCTTCTGTCCTGGTAGATTTTTAAGACCTGACTAGACAACGTCCTGAGAAAGCTGTTTTAATATCACTCTTATCCTTGCTTGAACAGGATGTTGGACTGGAGAACTCTTGGGACTCCTTCCAGCTCAAATTATCCTGTGGCCCATTAATTCTGTGAGAAATATTTGATTCCAGCTCAGGAATCTATTACTTTAGCGATGTAGGAAAAGTAATGGGAAATCAGGAGGCCAAGACAGATAGGGAGCCTGTGGTGAATGCAAAGCTGGCTGATTCTTTCAATTTTTCCTTTTTTTGAAATGGACCTGACTCATCTTACTGCTTCAAGCAGCATTGATCCTTACAGTGCTTGTTCTTCTGTAGGACTTAATAGGTAGGTGAATAAGGAGTGCAAGATGCAGCACGATTTCTAGTGGAGCTCGGTACAAAAGCAACAGATTGTCCAGCACTTATTTTTTCTTTTGTGAATGAGTGATGGGTGTTTTAATGTCTAACTTATTTCCGAATGATTCTCATGCAATAACATTTCCCTACCTTTACTAATAGTGCTGGGTCCTGTGGCCTAATTGCAACCAAATCTGATAGAGCAGCCTCAAGCATTAAGTTTACGTGTGCATAATGAGAGGAAGAAGTTAGGTAATGGAGAAAGACCCTGTTAGTGTCTCTGCCATCAACTTAGGAACTGCAGGATGTTGGTCTGTGCAGGGGAGATCAGAGGTAAGTACAGAAAGATATGAGCCCTGCAAGTGGCAGCCTCAGTGGTATCCCACCTCTAGATGGCATAATGATACTATAAAATTTTCAAGATTTTTTTAATATATTAAGAAATCATTAAAACATTGTCAGGGTAAGAACATACTCCAAAAGCCAACACTCAGGACCCATACTGGGTGATACTGGTTCCTAGCATGCCTGAAGTGATCATGACGCCAATATCTAAACATGGATTTAAAATGGCAAAAGAAAATTACTGGGCATGCACAGTAGCCATGTTTTGAAATATTACTAACTTATTAATTCATTTATCAAATACTATGAGGTCATAGCTTAGAAGTTATACAAGTATCTGTTCCTAATTAATTTTTTGTAGGAGTCATGTTTGGGTTGCAAGAATGCAAACTAAGGCTGCTGTTGCTGAACTTCTGTCAACGCTGTTATTCTCTAAATCTGCTTGATCTGAAGGGAAATAAAATATGATAATGTCCGCACATACTGATCATATGGGTTTTTACACATCTGCAAATAAAACATTCAGAGGCTCGCTGAACATTATTTACCTTTTTTTAAACATATGAAACTCTTAGCAACTTCAATGGGAGTTGTGCACATGTGTTTGACTGCAGTCCTGAATTTTGCCTGTGGGCATGGAAGGAGTCCAAATGATAATTTGCAAGAGAAAAAGAATCCTTAGTTATATGTGGTGGTGGGTTTTTTTTTTGGCATTGAGTTATTTTCTAGTTGTGCCTTCCCTGAGCTCTTCAGTTCATAGATGTCAAAGAATGCCTCAAACGCCAAATCCTAAGTAGTTCAACCATCAATGAGATTAGTTCCATGATAAAATAAAAATTTACGCTGGCTCAGGAGATCCCCTGCGGTTCTTTGCTCTGAAAAACAACAAAAATGGGACCTAGATAGGTAGATATCATATATTATTTGACAGATCAAATCCCATGCTAGGGAGAAATTGCTTATGAAAGCAGTTGAAGAAATGAAATGCACTTATTTGCTGCACAAAAAGGAACAGTTCTAAAAATAGCTTTCTGCTCTGCGGTCTCTTGTGACACTAGAGAGCCTCTTTGGGTCCTATCATGTTTTGTAGCAGCCACTCTATGTCTGCTCCAGCATTTAGATTGGCCCTTTTTAAACCAGACTTGCCAGGCTGGAGATGGGATGCCTGGTTTTGCAGACCACTCTGCTCCTGTGCCTCAGGAGTGACTGTGACTGCTCCTCACACCCTATGATGACTTTGCAGAAAGAAAGAAGAGAGATGAATTTCCCAGTGATGCTTAAATCTCTGGCACACTGACTCTGAAAATGATCGTGTAACTTCATCTTGCAGTAGTTTAACAATCCCAAGCTACTTTGTTAAAAGAGTTGATGAGATTACACCAATGGCATGTACACCACATTTTGCATAATTCCCTTATTCCTTTACCCAGTAAGGAAATACTGAAGTGCAAGTCAAACTTGGGAAAGTTGAGACACATTTGATTGAAGGATTTATTTACCAAAAGAATTCAGCTTTTTTGGATTTATGTAACATGTTAGTGTCATGAATAGTATGTTCCTTTTTCCCACAGGAGCTTTTGTTTATTCCATGTACAGATAATATTTATTTTTTGCTTGTTTCCGGTACTATTAGGTTTTTAATGGCTAACCAGCTAAACTAACTGAAAAAAGAACCCACTCACCAACCTGAACATACAGGGATTTGGTTGTCCAATACTGTATGGACTTATTCTTAAAGTCTGCTAATGTAAGTGCATCCTCATTTGTCCTCTAGTCATTTTAAAATCCATTAATATTCTGAGTGTCAGGGTGATAGCTGATCTTCACAAGGCAGACCCATGCAATATAGCTCCCAGTCACTCACTCAAGTCACACTTTTGTGCCTTTTAGTCTTGATTTCCTCTTCTCTGAAGTGTGTGGAAGGTGTCTCACGGACCACAGAGAGCAGCCTGTAACTCAACACCTTGAGTCCTTGGTGCTTCCTTTCCCAGATGGATCCCTCCTGAGATTGTCTCCACTCTTTGTCCAAGACCTTCATAATTTTGTAGCAAATAAGATTTATCCTGAAGCCTTGTAGATTTGGTTAAGGTTTGAGTTGTCTCAGAAATATTGTCATTTCTAACACCTCAGTGGCCCCCCTCATTCTTATTTTCAAACACTTAATTCAGAGCTTAGGGACATTAATGTATTACAACAAAACAGCTGAGAATGACTTATGGCCTCAGCATTTGATTTTTTCCTTGTGCTCACGGCACTGATGGAAACACTCTTGCCGTCAGATCTGTGAAGCTGAAGGTTTTATTGCCTTATTGTGCCTTATTGTGTGAGCCTTCCCAGCAGTAGCTGGTAGTGTGAGAGCTCTTCAGTTTGTGCAGTGGTAACTGAAACTGTTGGAGTGGTAACTTCTCAGACTACCTGATGCCAGTTGCACTCACCTCACCAGCAATGCCCTCGTTGTGAGAACAGCAGAAAAAATTGAGCTGAAACTTTAACTTGAGCCAGGCATCTGGGAAAGAAAATCTCTAACTCAATAGCTAAATTATAATAACCTGGTAAAAGACAGTGTCAATAACCTTAAACCGCAGGCATTGCTGCCAGTTTAACTTATAATATCTTAGTTTTTATTTTGTGTCCCTAAATCCCCCTGCAGCTTCCCTGGATATATTCTTCAGTGCTTGGTGCTTATCGCTACTGTGTAGTGCTTGTGTGTGCTGTGAAAAGCTGCTTCGCTGAGCTGCAGTGGCTGTGGAGATTTCTATAAGGCTCTGTAAGGAGGTGTGTGTGGGTGCGAATAAGGAGTTCGCTGCAATTTGAAAGCATTTTAGGTCCCTGAGCCTGGACAGAGCAAAAGTAGTGATTGTAAAAATTTATAAGAACCTGTTGCTTGTCTCTATTACATTAATAAGAGTTACTTAAGAAAATTGCATGTGCACCAATGTGAATTTTTATAAAAGTACTAATATGTGTCCTTTATTTTTATTAACACCAAGATCTCCAAAGCTCTAAACCCACGAGGAATAATAACAAAACTCTCCAATAAAGGATGTCATAATTCAGTTTTTGTAATAACACCTAAGAAATGGTGAATCATTCATACTGCCTAACTAATACATCCTATTCTGCTTCTGCTGGGAATGTAAAAAATTACAAAAGCAGCCAAACTAATAACGAAACAGTGTTTCGCACTATGAAAAACATAGATTGAAGAAGTGATTTTCTTAACATGTTGCCAATAGTAATACATTGGTCTGAGTGGTACACTAATATTAAGGAGGGCAGAAAAGTACATGCAGGAAGGATGTAACTCTGTCTTTCCCTTCCCCTTCATTTGTAAGGGAATATAATGGGATCTTCTTTACATGCTTGAAAATGTGAATATTAGTTTAACTTTCTAGAACTCATACTTAAACAGCAGTTTTATATTAAAAAAAATTGGTTTTTTCAATGTCTCAAATGTTCTGATACCTTTCATACTTAATAAGAAAGAGCTTGCCACCACTACTGTTTTCTGAATGCATCAATTTGTACACTTTCCAATGGAGAGCCGTTGTGCATCAGAGATAGCGCAGAGCTGGTCATAGCTGTCCAGCTGCTGTACACAGTCCAGACTAGAAGCTGGAAATTTCTTTTCTCTCAGACATTTCTTCATTATCTGATCTCTCAGAGAATTATAAGGTCCCAGTCTTGTGATATTTAATTCCATTATACTACGTTTTTTTCAGGCATGAGAAAAAATTATAGGCTCTGGAATGGATTCTAACCCCTATTCAGAATAATCAGTTAAAATAAATTATTGACTTCAACATGGATTTTCACTAGTGTAAATTAGATCTGATACTGGCTGTATTTCTTTTGAGCAGAGGTTGCTAGAGTCTGAAAATAATGATATCTCACTGTGCTGAGGCTGTATTTCTGTGATGATCTCCCTGCAATTTTCTTTATTTGAGGGACATCTGTTATCTCCCTGGTGCATTAGTGATTCTTGTAGCAATGTTTAAATCAAGGAGAGTTTGAGTGGTGAATGTTGCTTTTAATGCATCCACTACATTCTTAATTCCATAAAAAAAATTCCTCTATCCTCATCCATATTTACTAGTAAGGTCTTATATACGGTCAACATAAAACTTCCAATTTTCAACTCACAGTACTTATTTTTGCTAAAAAAAGAGAAACAAAAGGGTCACATGATCTTTCTGTTCACTATTTCTTCACTAAATCCTCAAGGCAGCTTTTTCATCCTATTTGGACACCACCACTCTATTCTGATCTTTCAAAGTAGCCTGCTTCAAAATCATTGTCTTAGTAATATCTTTTCCTTTCCTTCCACTAGAAATGGCTGAACGGACTGGGGACTTGTTAATCTGGATGCGGATTTTATGTTTTATCTTAATTTTTCTTCCATTGGTGAAGACATTAACTGGACACTGAACAATGTCAGCTCATAAAATGTCAGAAAATTTACTGCAATTGGTGGGAGTTATGAAGTGTTTTTGCATTCTGTCTGTGCAGATTTCTTTAGGACTCACAATCTTCCTCCGAATTAACTCCAGTTCTGCAGCACAACCTGGTAATGTCACCCATGCCCTTTTTCTCCCACTTGTTCCATGGGGAGTGGGGCGGGTGGGGTGTATTGATTGAATTATTTAACCTACCTTGAGCTCAGTGTTCCCTGTCAACATGCTACTCATATGGATACCGTGTTCACTAAGAAAAGCACTGGTCTCAGTATTTATTATTCATGCTTAATTAAAAAATGATCTGATATACTCAGTAATAACTTGAGAGTTCTGGCATTTTTTTGATGAATGATAAGCAGAAGTGGTAAAAGCTGAAATTAAGAAAAAGTTGAAAAATGTATAGCTTCAGATCCAGCTTTTGATTTTATTTCTGTGGTAATAAAACTGCGCTAGGTTTGCCCCTGTAGTGTTGATTGTTGTCTAGGCCTTTAAATTTCTGTCATTAGGAAAATGCAGGAGGCAACATACTTGTGCATTTATGAGAAATACAAAAAGAAGGGATCCAACTGTGAGTGCATCTCCCACTGAGCCAAAATTTACTGTGTTCTTCTTTTCAAATTGGTCTTTTTGCAACATCAAGGGAAAGTGGCAAAGGAAATGAAAGTAGATATATTTAATACAGTCTTCATTGAAATCCAAAGAACAAACCCTTTTTTTCCTTAAATTAATGCAGGACAGATAAATAATGCCAACAGAACAATTAACACAAATAAAACAGCTTGCAATGCAGCTACTGTGTAGCATATTCAGTGTCAATGTTAATTAGTTGGGACAAAACTGCATCTTTGTCATAGGATAGTAGACCTTAAATTTTTCGTATTTCTTAAATTCTGTCCTTTCCTGTTAATTACAGGATTCTCTGTGTCAGCGATCCCACGGATGGCAGGAGAGCAAAGGAATTCTAATAAAGTACTGAAAACTGGAAAGCTGCAAAATATAGAACATAACTAGGATGGAAAGCTAGTAAGAACAAGTGCAAGTGAAAAGAAACCTGAGGCTTTCATGAATTTTAGATTGGAAAAAAAGTGTCATGCTAGATCATGGGACATTTTGCAAGATCTAACTGGACTTCTGGTTCTCAGAGAGGCTGGAATTTCCTACACTGAGTACACATGCACTATGATGTCATTGGTTCTACATTTATCAAAAAGACTAGTAATCAAGAAAGAGCGTATTTCACATTGCTTGCCAAGGAGAAGTAAGGTGTTACAAGGTTCTTTCCTAAAACAGAACTGATCTAGAGACTATCATCAGTTCAAGAGGGACAATTATTAAAAAATGTGGGGGGTTATCACAATGTGAGTTCTTCCTGCTTGATTAAAATGATTTGAGGAAATTACTTGTGATTGAAGTAATCCCTTGTGATTTTACATAATATATTTTTGCAGTTCTTCTTGTGCTACTACCTCCCTCCTTCTCTCCTTAAAACCAGGTTTTCCTTATACTTCAGAAGAAAGGTCAAACATGAGGTATGTGGTGAGAGTAGGATACAAAGGAACCTGGAACAGAGGGATAAAAAGTAGAATTATAATAGCAATATGGTCAACTAACTGTTACATTTTCAGTGAGTGGTTTGAGTATAGCAATTTAACTCAACTATCCTGAAGCCCAAAGTACTGCTTATCCTTAAGCGGCCACAAAATGAGTATCCACACATTTAAGCAATTTGGCAATTACATGCAGTAGCATGTTAAAAAGAATTAGTTCATGTAAACCAATTAGAAATGGAAAGTAAATACAGCATAAAAAGAGTTTCAGCTGATGGATGTCATGCAAGTAACTCACCTTAACAAATATATGGACTTGCCTAGTCCTTTCTAAACTATGTCAAAGTTAGAACTTGTTTTTATGTGGAGCACTGGGAATAACAAAGAAAAGGAGGAAGGTCAGGTGCCATTCTAAGAGTTTTAAAAATACAGCCTCAGATCTTGCTTAACATACTGAACATGTGCTCCAGTTTTGCAAAAGATTTACAGCAGAGTCTTGTAATGTCTGAGGTAACATTTGTTTCCTTGCAAATATAGAATCATAAGCTTGTGGTGAATCCTGAAATAACTAATTACTGTGCATCAATTTTCCATTGTAGATCACAAGAAATAAAATGGTTTGGTCATGTCCAGAACCTGTCACACAGAAATCTTTGCTAGGACTGCAGGTTGCATAAAGGTTGTGAAGTCGATTGGGTCATCACAAATTTAGCCCTACGTTTGTTTACAGGTCCTTCTCAAACCAACCTTGATTTCTCCAGCTATGTCTGTTATTTCCAGACATTTATTTACCAGGTAGTCTGAAGTGAGTGTTTCAGTTCATAAGCTTCTGGTGAACTGCTTGTTTTGGCTCTTTTCTTTTTTCCTAATGATAGGATCTATATGCTCGCATAACTCACCTGCAAAAATAGTTCATACTTTCTTTCTCCAATTAGAAAAAATGTAAGTGAGCACCAGTAAATGAATAAGTATTGAATAAAGGTCTTAAAATACAATACAATTTAAGAATCTTATGATTTGTTTAAAAAACATAAAGACAAAGAGTGATGATGTCTTATCGATTAAATTTGATCCTTATTTAAATAACTCTACATTCCTTTGCCTGTGCCAAACAGTCCATCCTAAGCAGTAACAGCACCTTGAGTTCTGTTTTTCTGACTTCATCCAAAGCTCCATATTTTAAATAAGGTTCAGTGGGAGATTTCCACTTATTGACCCTTAGGACTGCCATATTATGCAATGTTTTCTCTACTTTTATGGCTTTGCTGGTTCAGGCTTTACCTTATATTTCATGTAGGTGATTTCCTGGTCATACTTTTTTTGTCTTTTCTCTGATATGTATGTGACTCGAGGTAGACTAACATCACCCTTTTGAAAGCTGGAGGGTTAAACAAATTACATTTCCAATGGCTGAAATCTATTGATAGGATCAAGCTCATAACCCCAGGAAATCATATTTACTAACCTTATCCATTGAGGTTATAGAGGAGAGTAAGAATGCTGGTGGAGTCTATGTTTTATACTGCTCCAGTCAGTTCAGATTTAATGCCTGCTCTGTCCCTCAAGCAGTAGCCAGTTCCTAGGGCCTGTCTGTCCATCTACAGTGCAATCACTCTGAAATCCACGCGGAGAAGAATTAAATCATGCTGAAGAAAGACAGGCTAGAACACTGTAGTGAAGCGTGTTAGGTGGTGTGGTGTATTGGTATCTGACAGGAACTAACTAGACTATACCGTAGACTTACCTATGAATGGGTGTCGTCAGATGAGTTTTGGTTTGTGTCAACAAGAGTCTTCATGTTTCCTGTCCTTTTGGAAAAGTTTTCTGCTAGGAAAGTCACGGACATACCAAAACACCAGCAAATAAAGTCAAAAGCCTCAGGAGGAAGGGAGTGGGAGATGAACACTGCTGAAGAAAAGGTGCTGGCTTGTTTGGCTGAGCAGGACTTTATGGAAAGCAGGAGTGCATAGGCCAGGAGCTTCCACACCCACTGGTGACTACAAAGAAACACAGAGGCTTCAGGAGAAAATATCCCTCTTCACACATTTGAATTTTACAGAGGGATTAACCACCTAAAAATCAAGGATTGCAAGCAACATATAGGCCTGAGGGTATTAAATATTCAGAGAACTGATCTACTACAGAGTTAGTAGACCTTCTCTAGACAGGAAAAAATCCCCAAGAATAAGATATTTACAAACTGAAGTTGTAAAAACTGCTAGGAAGATTATGCAATCTCTTCCTTTGCTGTAATGGTTATGTAATCCCTATTTGTGTGGTAATTTCATAAACAGCAGATTCACAGCTCATTTTACAGCAAAACTTCCCAAGAGAGAGCAAATTAAAATAATGAAATCAATATTATAAGATAACATGCTAATGCTACCTATTCATAAAATAATGAAGTTGAAAAGGATCTCTGGAGGCTGTCTAGTGAAAGCTCCTGCTCAATGCAGGACCACCCTTAAAGTTAGATCAGGCTGCTGATGGACCTATATAACTGGGTTTTAAATACCCAGGATGGGCATTCGCTACACTCCCATGAATAAGAACTGAAGTATGTCTTTGCATTGGATGACGTGTCCTTTTTCTGCCTATAAATCAACTCTTAAATGTTAATATTAATATGTTTTGATCAAAAGTTCAGGTCTGAATAATTATATATGTGAAAAAAACCTGGAGCCCACAAAAGTGTGTAACCCACTTATGGAGGCTGAAGGCTGTTTTTCTGCTGTGTGTATAACAGAGAATCAAAATCCTAAGAAAGATCTAGGACAGGAAGGTAGGCTCAGTTTGAAAGCTGATACCACAAAAATTCAGCACACCTATCAGAATTCTCAACCCCAGGTAGTGAATAGTATTTGTAGCAAACGCATGAACTAAATGGTGTTAATCTGTTTTTCTAGGGTTTTCGTGCACAGACCACTCAGAGGATAGCAGCAACAATATTACCTCAGAAAATATATCATAAGAATTATTTTCAATATTGCAGCAAAATCTTAAAGAGCTGCCAACATGAAAGGATATAGGATATTTATAAATTTCAAGCTGGATATGAATATAGTGCCAGCAACTGAGATATTACTTCTGGAAGAAAATCCACAAACAGTAGAAGG
This sequence comes from Geococcyx californianus, assembly GCA_013389885.1. Classification (NCBI taxonomy): domain Eukaryota; kingdom Metazoa; phylum Chordata; class Aves; order Cuculiformes; family Neomorphidae; genus Geococcyx; species Geococcyx californianus. Next base: position 11,575 of record VWPV01016733.1, on the reverse strand, counting down.
TGAAGAGGTAAAATTCATGTTTGCTGAGGTGACCTACCTCCAGAAGGGAATATATGAATTAAATTTACTGGTAAATAAACTGGAACAGATACAATTTTTAATACTACCAGAAAATAAAATGCCCATTATTAATTTAAGAACACATAAAATCCTTGCTTTCATTTGAGGGCGTGTTCACTGGAAAATGAGCTAAATAGGTGATGAGAAAAATTTTAAAACATCTTTCTTGAATACAAAACCTCCCAACTGAATATGGAAGAATACACGAGAAATGTGATACTTTTCTGATGTTTTAGGAAGTTCAACTTAAGGTTAAGGCAGAAAGAGCTTAGTAAGTTGCTTTATCTGTAAATCATAGAGCCAGAGGGAAAAAAATAGATATGGTGGTCCTCTTATTGATCTCTGTAGTAGCAAAAGTGGATCCTTTCACTTGAAACTATACCTGAATGTAAAAAAAGAAAAAATAATAAAGAAATTAAGCTGCATAGGCTCAGAAGTTTGCCAATAGGAGCCAAAAACTTTTTTTTTTTTTTTCTCCCCTTGTACTGAGGCATCAGAAGGCCCCTCACAAGTGGCATTAGGGCAATCAAATGTATTATAACTCACTGTCAATACTTGTTTCGGAACACTCATTTTCTGTAGACTGTATTACAGATGAATAGTACCTGATATGTACCACAAGAAGAGGCTGGAAGCACAGACAGCAGACATTAAGTGTTCTTCTTTTTTTTTTTAATGAAGCTTGAGTTGGCTGCTGCTTTCTGAGAGCCTGATTATTTCATCTCCATAGGACCATCAAGTGGGAGGACTGGGAAAGACAGATATCTGTGTGATAGTAGGGATGGAGCACATGCTGGCAGGAGGCATATGAGCACCCCTAGACTGTGTTGTTCAAACCCTAGCAAAGAAGCATAGATGCTTCCTCAATTAGCTGAGAATTCAAGCTGGAGGTAAAACTTTGGATGAAGTATCTAAATCTGGGGGTTTTTTAGGATCCAAATGGAAAGAAGTTAGATGGTCAAGGGGAGGTTAATTTGAGATAGGTTAAATAGAGAGTAAATGTGTGTACTTCCTATCAATATTGCAGATTCACGAGAGGTTTTTCAGAATGCTCAAACCTAATTTAAGCTCAGGACGAAAATTTACGACTTCTTTTATTTATAGAGCAGACTTGTCCATTCTAGGATTTGAGCCACTGGGAAAACCCTCTTAGCCTACAAATTGTAACCATTAGCTGTGTCCATAGTTGCTCACAAGCTTAAGGGACTGAGAGGAACAGGCTGAGAAGAACAAAGTCGGTGAAACCATGAAATGTACTTGTCTTACACAGTCCAAACTACAGCATTGCTAGGCTGTTCGTTTTGGTTGGGATGCCTCATACATAGCGGTTACGAGCAAACAGCTTCTGTGCAGATCAGCTGTCTGATGATGTGGATGTGTCTGCAACTCCATACCCATGCTGTGAAGTCAGTCCACAGCAGGACAGTAAGTCTGACAGACTGAGGCGCTGATTTTTTCCTGTTGGCGCACGGACATCTCTGTGTTGCTGTGCCATGTGTGCAGAGGAAGCCAGAGGGGTTCCAGTTTGGTGGGACTCTTCTAGTGATGGCAAGTATGGACTATGTAGAGTGAGATATGAAATGACTTACATTAAATTCTCTTTAAACCATGAGTTAATCCTGCTGTTAACTTCCCTGGAGCTGGTTTTGTGGGGAAGGCACAGCATGAGATAGGATCATTACTGAGTATCCTTGAGCTCCACAGTGCAAGGGATTCAGAGCTGATTGAGGATTTAGGCACTAAACCCTCTCACAGTGTCTAAAACGTCCCTAGATTCTTTGAAAGTGTCATTGCCTGCCTGCTGCAGTGATTTCTACTTCATGCCTTTGTCAACACCTTGCCTGAGTTACAGTTTTAGAGGATACCCACAACAATACTTTAGAGATGTTAGACTTTGCACTCATTATGAAGAAGGTTTGGAAAGTTGGTATTATCAGTTTAAGGAGTCGTTTTCCTTACTATGGTGGTGATTGCTTACTTCTTCAACTGCATCCAGTAAAGAACATTTAGTTCAACCACTGTGCAGGGCAGATTACAGTTTCTATGTACTCAAAGGACCAGAGTTAAATGATGGTTCATTTAAATACGTAAATTATTTAAATGCATGGTGTTGGGGGAGTTGTGATCCAAATCTGTGAACTTCACTGTTTCATCAGGAAACCTGCAGCTTTGGAACTGCCAGTCAGATTTCAGAAAATAGGATAAACATCTATTTTTTCACAAAGCCTTAAAGAGGAAAAGCCATTTAAGCACAGTACATGTCTCTTCATTTGTCATATGTTAAGTGATTAGTAGCAGAATACCTTTTATTGATGTGTACTACTTCACCCTGTCAGTAAGTAAATAAAACAGAATAAAAATATCCTTAATACTTGCAGTGACTTATAGTGAAAAATATTATTTAAAAAAGGAATATTTATGCTCAAAATTTCAGCAGAAGCCAAGTGTTAATAGTGGGGCTTTTTTATAGGGGAAGTGTTGAAGTTGGACACAGCTATAATGCCAGTCTGGGACCGATCTATGTATTGTGTGAGTGTAACGGCTGAAGGTCCTCGATGTCATCTATATTTCGTTTTGAACAATTTATTGACAACATAGCTATGTATTCAGTGTCCCTGCAGCTTGGGGTGAAATAGTAAAGGAAAACATGTTAGTACTGTTATTTTGCCCTTTCATTCCTTTGCAATTTTAAGTCCTTAAAAGTCAGTCTTCCTGGAAAAGAAAGGAAACTTACCTCATTCCTCATCTTGTAATGAAGAATGCATACTGTTAGAAACAAAATTGTTTTGAGTCCATGCATGTACAGTCACTACTTAGGGAAAGATAAAAATGACTGTCATTAAGTCTTGTCTCCAGCTTCATATTAATGTATTTTTAAAGCCATATATTTTCTGCTTCTGATAGATGGTTTGTGAAGGAATAGGTATGTCAAGTTTGAAATAAGTTTTGCTTTGAGTAAAGCAACCTGTGAGACTGTTGAATTGTTGATTGTTAACGGGACTTAGAGGGAAATGCTAGGAAACATATGAAAACCAGGAAAAAGATGAAAGAAAAATTGCGGTTATTGTAAATATCTTTCTTATTCCTGACTATTGTAAGAGCTGACATGCATTTACGAAAAGGCTAAGTGGTCTACTGTCAAGGACAGCTCCATCTTAGTCACCAGTGGACATCTTTTATGATATTGATAAAGAATAACCTTGTTATTCAAACACAGATCTATCTAGCTCAGTATTTCGCCTCCAGTAACAGGAGATATCAGATGTGTTACAGAAATACAAAGTTGGCAGTTATTTAATATTTTGAGTATACTGGAAGTTTCTTTTTATCTCCTTGTGTGGGAAGCGGCTTTGTCCCTTGAAGGAAGAGTGAAGAGACACTATCCCACCAATGCTCTTGGCATTATGGTACCTCTGGGTATTTCCCTTATCAGTACAAATGCATAATCATTTGGGGGATCTAGGAAAGATGTTGACGTAGCAGAATATTGTGAAAGAAGTTGGCCACAGGCTAATTGTGCTTTGCTTGGGGAAAGTGTTCCTTATCTGCCTTTCAGTATTAGACAATGCTGTTTTCTCTTATATTAGAAGAGAGGACAACAGAAGCATGAGAAATCATTTTAGATGTGTAGGAGAGAAACCTGAATAGTAATCAGTGGGAAACATCAGAATGGCTCATAATCAACAACGAAATCCTGCTACTGTGAACTCTAGGCTCAAGCCCATGTGCTTTTTCATGAAACATTGTGATATTCAAGGGGAAAAGAGAGATATTTTGTGAGTGGGAGTGGAAAGCAGAAAGGACAGTTGTGCCACGGGTGACAAGTAAGGCTTTTTGGCTACGTGATTTGTATGCTGGGCCTAGCACCATTCTGGACTTTCCAGCCTTCTCTTAGTTTTCTTTGCATAAATGCTGACTTCTACAGAATGTTATTAAGACCAAGAACTGTGTGAAACAGACAGCGTGAAGCAAGAATGTCATCGCTGAAACCCTGGAGAAATACAATAATTCATAAATCAGGCCAATGACTTTTGGGACTACACTAATGTTTTTTGCTTGGATCTGAATACCAATGTGTCTGAATTTGGTTTTTTTCTCTGTTCTAATCACAATCACTACTACAAAAAGGCATTAAGAAATTATTTCTGTGCATTGCTCATGTTCAGAACCTGGCTATGAATTACAATCAGATACTGTATGGGTGGTGTATATCAGTATAGTCCAGTATTCACATGAGAAGTGGGACTTGAATCTAGTGAAAAGTGAGTCGAAACATGGCCTGGTTAGTCCAGTTGGCCTGCACGGTCTCAGGCACGAGGACTATTCTCTATAATATTGTTATTATATTTCTGTTTATTTCTGCTGTCTATTTCTGATCCAGACAAATACAACACCACGAATGACTGAGTTTATTTCTGAAGTTACTTCCCAATAACCTCTTTGTAATGGACAGACAATAACTTCGAGGTCCTACCTGTCAGGAGCACATTGGTGCTGCACTCATGAGGCTCAGCTATGCAGCTTTCACAACCTCTTAGGTCCAAGCAACAGTCTCCAAAACACTTTGTATACAAAGGAAAAATTGACTCATTTTCTGGCCTTCCCCAGTTGTGGGAGGGCACTGGAAAGTTGTATAACAATTGAAAAAGGTTGAGAAATCTCCAGTACAGCAAAAAGAACCAGGGTGGCAATAATAATTGCTATACACTGTTCTCTAGGGATACTTCCCTTCTTAAGGAAATAAATATGAGCTGCTTGGATGCAAGTGAGAAGTTGCTAAGAGCTTGCAGTGGCCCTGAACCTTGCAGTTGAGTGTGGATGGGTGGGATTTAAAAACCACCAAACTAATTTCCAATTTAGTGGCTGTGATGCTCATTAGCTGAATACAGGGAAAAAAAAAAGACCTTGAACAAAAATTATCCGATTTAATTAGCATGTAACATTCTTTAATTATAGGAGAACAAAAAGAGGAAGTAAACCCATGGTCACCCAGAACTTGGGCAATTTTTAGCATTTGAAAAGGAGACTGGATCAGAAATGGTGCCAAAACTGTAAATCAGAGCCCCAGAGCAAATATTTTTGTCTCAAATTGGTTTTTGTCCACTTCCCCAAATTGTTAAGTATCAGTCTGCTTCTGATCTGGCTGTGCAGATAAACTTGTACCAAACCCACTATTTACCTCTATCTCCACCAAGATTTTCTGTGAGCTGTCTTGGGCCTATGATTTTCTCAAAGGAGGTAAGTAGCTAAGGTGTTACATCAAGTGCTGCATGAAACTTTGTCAGATCTTATTGGTGCTTTTGGGGACTGAAATGGGGCTTAAGATACTGCTCTAGAGAGGCAGGCCATGCAGCATTGCCTTCAGAGGAAACCTCTCACAGAAGATTCTGATGATGATATCCCACCCACTGTTGTCAGTCCAGAGGAAGCAATTCATCAATGTCAGCCTGGTGGAAATCTGGGAGTGTTTCTGTGCATCCCTTTCTGCCTCAGGCTGGAAGAGTGCTGGGTCCATGTTGGCAGGAATGGAGCAGATGTTTTGTCTTTCAGTGTTGCCTTGATGGAGTGGTTCCGCTCATCTATTGAACACCCAGAGAGATGTGTGCATGTGAAGACACCAGGACTGCAGAGGGAACATTGCTGAGGGGAAGCTGAGCCCATCTGACATGTACACGAGAAACACAAGTGGTCTTTACTTGCTGTTTAGTTGGGATGATCCTACACCCACACATGCACAAACATGCAGAAATACGTGGGTCTCTGGTAGCAGGTCTAACCCCATGGTGTTTCCAGTAGCTACCTCTCAGGCACTCAGCTTGCCCAGCAGCTGTCAGACCGATGGTCCCCCCATTAGCCAACTCTCAGATCCCTAGTTCCTGTCATGTCTCATCAATAATCAGTTTGAGAGCTCTGGTATTTGGTATAGTCTCTATACAAACCTGCTGCTTTGGCGTTGGTTCTGTCTGGGTTTTTAATTTATTTCTTCTCTTCCCCTCTCTTGTTCCACTCTTTTATGTTCAAATAACTTGGTATTCTTACAAACCAAATAGCCTGTCAGTCCTCATGAGAGTATCTTGCAGTCTTCTCTAACAGATGTTCAGAGGTTCTGGCTGGAGCTGGACTGGGACAGGAAATGGCTGTGTTTAATTTTACTCTTGTGTGAATTTTGCACTAAAGATATATTGTCTCTCTGTGGTAGCCCAGCAACTTTAAATATCAAGAAATCAAGTTAACGGAAGGAAAGAAAACTAAATATAAACTTTGTATCAAGGATCATTACATTACAAATCATTGAATGACTTGAAATAAGATTAAAATGTGAGTTCTCTAGTCTATTTTTAAGCTGTTCTACTATTATGGCTTTTTATTATATAAAAGTTAAGCTAGTCATTTATAAAATCATCTAAATGCACCTTTTTCACCTTCTGTTCTCAGATTTGGCAGAGAAAAATTGTTCTGATTGCGGTTTCTTGAAGTGTAATTACTTTGTCAAAGGGAAATATAATTAGAACTGATATTTAAAATGCACTGTAATTGTATTTAAGCCAGTTGATAATTTGGTCACGTACTGGATGTTTTGTTAATTTAGCAACAGCTAACAATACTGAAGTTGGAAAATTGTCTGACAGTTTCTCTTTCCCATTTTAAAGAAAACATAATCTGTTCTAGCCTTCCATCTATTCACGGAAAGAAGCTGTGGACACCCACTTTCTGTGAGCAGCTTCATTTACTGCATAGTGAATTGTCCACAGAAGTAACACTCCTGTTGATATGCTGACTGGATCAGGTTCTGTTTAAACAACGACTTGAGCTTAATATCTGACCATTCTAAGATTTTATCTCTTAGGAGAGAGGCATGATATGAACAACCAGATGGGGGCTGGGAGCTGAGTTTTAGTTTCAGCTTCAACAGTCAAGCAAATTGATGCTATTCAGCTTTACCTTCCTGTAAGAAAAGGTTGTAAGGTGCTTGCCAGCTTCTCTGTGTGGTAACAAGAGTTCAGCAGATGGTAGTTTTGAAGCTGAAAATAGCTATTCTTACATTAGTTTTTTTCTGTATTTGGAATGGCCTCTTGATAATGCAAAAAAAGGGAATTTCCATGACTTATCTCTAAGCTGTCAAGATACTCTAAGTAGAACTTGCCACCCTTTGCTAATAATGGACCACATCCATCATTCATAACAGATTCACACAGATCTGTTACATCTTCCTAACTTGGTGAGAAGATACCTTCTTGCACAAAGTCAGTGATGTGTCCTTTGCAGTGACAACAGACCTGGGGCAAGGAGGTGGTTGGCACTACTGTGCAACTGCATCCACAGCAATGGACACGGAGAGGTCCTGTTTGTTTGTTCTGGGAAATCCAGACATTTGCATCTCTTAACGTCTGCACCATGACCAGAGAAGGACCAGATGTATCAGATATAAGGAACGACAGTGTCACACACCAGATGGATTGTCTAAGCTCTTGGTGGTGGTAAACTATGCACAGGCAGTACCAGGTTGTTTGGCTGTTGCTCCAATTAGATTGCAAATAACAAAATGCTGCACTGGAATATACTGATGGAAGGGGAGGACCAGACACAGGACCCCCATTACTGAATCTGAGACTATGTTCAGAAGCAGAAATCACATTTTCACCTCAGTGACAGAAGGCAGGCAATCCAGAGACATCTGCTGTATGAGCAATCATGAGCAGAACCAGAATGGTCTTTGGGAGGGAACTGAGCAGAAGCTCCTAAAGCAGTGGGGATGGGTATTGAGGGCAGAGGATGGATGCATTTGTTTCAGGTCTTCATGTAAAAGGCACTACAGCACAATGCAATGCAGAGATGCACACAACTGCAATGCTTTGTGAGGTTGGTGTTCAATGTAGCATGGAACATCCCTAAGATGCTATTTTTTTGGAAAGTATTGAGGGAAAAGGGCCTTATGAGGGAACTCACATCAAAGAGAGACATTTGTGGCTGTAGGTGTGTCACCAAAAAGAAGAGACTGGCAAACAGTATTGCCTCATGCACAGAACCGGTATCAGTTAGTCTACTTACCTTGAAGGGTTTTCTTTAAGAGAGAGAAAATATCTATTCAGTTAGCTTCCTGAAAGTTCTTGAAAACTCTTGTGGAGTTTGTGTAATTCATTGGCAGAAGATATCCGATGCGGATCTCATTACTCAAGAAGGAACTTTGTTTTTGCCATGTGTCTTTCCATTCAACCTGCAGATAAGGAGCTCCCACAGCAACATTCAAGAAGCAATGCTATAGTTGTTATAGTCTTCACCAGTGCTCTTCCAAATGGTCTCTCACTGGCTGATGAAACAGAAAAATAATTTAGTAACAGGTGGGACTGATTAAAGTTGTGAGCAGAGGTATTTATTTGTCTACTTTTACCAGAGTCCCAGGTGTCTTTTTGTATTAATAGTTTTTTTGAGGAGAATAGCCACTAAGTAACTCAAGATAGTCTTTTTGCCAGTCTGTAGTATTTTGCTCTTGGAATTTTTTCAAAAGAGTTTTCATGGTCCCCATTAAAGTAGTTTTTGATTTGTTAGAGTCTCAGGGTATTGCAGCCTGTTATCACTCAGTCTAGTTTTCATTTCAGGCAGCCAAACAAAATTTAGTAACACTACAAATGTGTTTACTTTTTTGCTGATAAAGAGCTCTGGTCACACAGCCTCTTTGCCTTGAACAATATTAAATGTTAGCAGTGGAAGACCACACACTTGAACACAAGATCTAGGAAAATACCATCCCCATGAGCAAAGGGAGAGAGGAGAATCTAACCTTATGTACTGAATTATGAGGGTCAGCAAATTAATTATTCTGATGTATCCTCAGGAAGAACTGCCCCTCATCAGAGGACCCATCCCATAAATGTCAGAGGGTGCTCTGCTCTGCATCTTTCTGTCGGTTCAAACTGCCTGCTGATCCTCGGGGAAGTTTAAAAGTAGACTGCAACCCAGGAAGTTTATGATGTTTTCCTGCGCGGATTGGAGTTGTGGTTATTTCATCCTTCCATCTGTATTCTTTTGCTTTTTTCTCTCTCTCTCTCTCTCTTTTTTTTTTTTTTTTTTATTCTTTCTTCAACACTTTTGCTCTTGTCCAAATCCTTCCTTCCCATTTATGTGCCTCATTTCCATCTTTTCAGATGTCTTCCTGCCGTGTGATGAGCTGTTTGCTTTTAACTAATGATAAGTCCCTCAGCAAGACCACTCAGGTTCCCAAAGCCCACTGGGATGAGACAGTTGCCTCTGATCTCTGGTAAAATCTGTCTCTCTCGTCTTATCAAAGAAGAAGAAAGCAGGCAGAGAAGAGTCTCACAGGCTGATGGGCAGGTGTGCTCCTCTGGTCTCTAAACAGCCATTCCGATTTGGAAAAACATTTCTTCAAAAATTATGTTGCCATCTCTCTGTTCCCACAGCTCCCACAGCTATTGCTTTAACTAGGATTGCTGTGCTTTTTTACTGAAGAGGAGAGATTACAAGACCAGGATTCAATACATTTCAAGAAATGAAGTTTCAGTTAGAAGAAGAAAGACCCTATAAATAACCAGGGAAAAGTAAAAACACAGAAGAGCCATGACTGCAATAGTTTTGGCATTTCATAACACTCAGAGCACAGGGACAGAGGCACTAAAGAGAGGTGAGAACAAAAACCACAAGACCTAAAGAGCAAAAACCAAAGGCCTTGAGAATTTTCTGTGTATCCAGACTCCATTTATGGACTTTGGTAAACACTTTTTATAGAATAAAGATGAGATAAGTGCAGTCTTTCTACCAAGGGTGACTTAAGCCAAGTGAATTATTGTTACATCCTGTTTTTCTATTCAGCTGTTCTTCCCTCTATCTTTTGTATCTTTCTCTTCTCTCACTGCCGCTTCTTTTCTCCTTTTCTCCTTTTCTAGCATTAAGTGCCCCTTAGTTACTCTTTTTGTAGCTTCATTCTGTTATCTCATGTCTTTTCAAGATTTCTTCCCTTCATTCCATTTTTAGCCCCTTTCTTTTTTTTAGATATTGCTTTTTTAGCTCCATAAAAACAGAATGTTAAAAGATTTTTTTACTGCACACATTCTGTCATTTTTCCAGTTTTGAGTGAGGTGACTGGCCTGTCGTTCCTTGATCTTCCTTCTTTCCCTTTCTGAAAGATGTGTTGTTTTCCTTTTTTCCAGCCTTTTCTCAGACCATAGTGAGTGGTCTCTCTGCTTATGCCTCCCAAATTGTGTGAATAAATCGATAGACCTCTACTTGAAATATTGCTGGATCACGTGTGTATTCAGATGCAGAGCAGTCTGGCTGGGTGTACCCAGACTAATTTTAGAGCTATAAGAAAGCAGTATAACTATGAATTTCCTGTCTTTAAAATAGGGAAAATATATTGTTTATTAATTATTTAAGTTTAATTTAAAGGGTATTTGAAGGCTTTGCCCAGACAAGAATGCTGTATTTTCTCACAAGTAACATTTGTTGCATCACTAGAACTGAACAGAAAAACAACAGATAGGTTGTCTTTTGGGGAACAAAACAAGAGAAGCATGCAGACAGGTTTTCATTTGGTAATAAAACAAGGTAAGTAACTTGAGATTGAACTAGGACACCTTTCTAGAAGACTGGAAGAATTTAAGTCTGTTCTTGTTGAGAAAATAGCTAGAAAGTAATTTTTTTTGCTTCTGGATTTCAGTGTTTGACAGAAAGCAGATACAAGATTTGATCCAAAAGCCTCTTCTCTGTGAATGTGTGTGAACACTTAACGTATGTAACTATATGCATGGACAGAGAAATGATTGATTACCAGAAAACAGCAGCTGAAGAGAGGAAAGAATATGCTGAGAGCCAGTGCGTGAAAGTCTCCTAAGAAGTGGTAAATGGTTCTATCAAATCCCTCAGAACTGCCCTGAGACAGCCAATGCCACAAAAGGCCATCCCAATCAATATCAACCAGGCTTTGGGGAGCTCGAGTCATGTCCAAGAAAGAGGTGGCTGTTATGTGCTGACAAAGGCTACAGAGTCACACATGCATCAGAGGAAATCAGGGATCCCATGAGGGACTTTCCCAACACTACTTAGAAGCCACTAGTGTGCCAGTGCAGTTGTCCACTTCTGAGTGAACATCTGGCATTGTCCTTCCCACTGTTCCTCCCTTTGCATGACTTAGTGAGCACCATTGGAAACTGTGTGAGGGAACCAGCGACTTTACCGTCCAAATAGTTACCACTATTAATAACAGCTTCATAACAACTCAGTTAACGAAAGATATTCTAAGAAACACTGGTTTTTATGTATGTCTTCCTCAGCTCTGTCTCTGATCAGGGAATATGATTAACAACACATTCACAGTGGAGCAATAGAGTAAACCATGTGATGGGTGGGTTGTTCGGTGGATAAGGAATTGGTTGAGTAGTGGCATTCAGAGAGTAGTGATCAATGGCTCATTGTCCAGATGGAGACCCATGACAAGAGGTGTCCCTCAGGGGTCCGTACTAGAACCAGTGCTGTTCAAGATTTTTATTAATGATATTGACAG
>VWPV01016732.1:0-10075 GCA_013389885.1 Geococcyx californianus | reverse complement strand
AATGAGGGTGGTGAGACACAAGTCACCCAAGGAAGCTGTGGATGCCCTCTCCCTGGAACTGTTCAAGGCCAGGTTGGATGGGGCCTTGAGCAGCCTGGTCTAGTGACAGATGTCCCTGCCCATGGCAGGGGGGTTGGAACTTCATGATCTTTAAAGTCCCTTCCAACCCAAACCATTCTATGATTCTATAATCTGGATCGATCAATCTTCTGGAATCCCATCAGACTCACTTGAACAAACTTCTGAACTCAGTATCAGTTTGTAGTGACTAAAATTAAAGTCTTCCATTTGTGTTAAGAGACATTTTGGTTTTGCCAATCCAATCCCTTTTTGAACATTTATCACTCTTACTGTAATTTCACCTACTATAATCATGCTGAGAGGATGGACAAAGAAAAAGTTCAGTATAGTCGAGTAATTTTAAGTATAAGATGCTATCTGTCTTCCCTTAAAAAAAAGAAAAGGCAATTTAAATGTAAACATTAAACTGAATCAGAAACCAATGAAAATAAGGAATATAACAGCAGGACGACAACGTTAATACAATATGGTCCAGTGCCTGCCTACCTTGCTAGAGCTCATACAAGACATGAAACTGGTGCTAACTGTCAATGGCTGGGTGCAATCCATACTTTCTAAAGGCTTCTGATAAAATCTCTCAAGTAGCAGCAGTTGTTTCTAACATAGCTATAGCAGCTACAGGTTTCTGTTTGTTAACCAAGACAGAGTAAAATTAGATCAACAGATAAAGAAGCAAAAGTGTTAGAAAAAATGGTCAATTATCCGCCTGAGAGAACGAGGTACGCTGCTATTCACCTATCAATTCTAGAATGACCGTCAGTCATGCATATTTCAAAAGGTCTGGTGGAGTTTTCCTTCACAGTGTTGCTCTGCTTTCAAGGCTCAAGGGAGTCACAGCTTTTATTTAATAGATCAAGGCACTTAACACCTGCAGGCTAAGACATGATCAATATGTTTCAGATGAACAGAAGTTAGGTAGAGGTCAAGAATGTTCCTCACACAGCCCCACTGTTTAACTCTTCCATTTCACAAACATTAGGTCAGGAAGAGGCAGAGCATCACAGCAGTTCTCTGCATTTATAGCAGCCTTCTGCCAGGCCAAGGGACTGGGAGAGGAGGCAGACGAAGGCAACCAAGGAGGAAAAACAGAGCCTAAGGAGCAGAGAATTACAAGCCAGGGGCTTCCACATTAGGGCTGAATGAATATTAGGAAAATGGGACACAACAATAAAATCACAGGATGGTGCCAAGACAACACAACCCTCAGGAAAACTATGACTGCGCTTCACCTTCTGGCATGGGGCAGCGGAGTGTCCCACAGCAGCCCTGGGCAGAACAGGGCAGAGCTGATAAGAAGGGACTGGAGGGTGTCACGAGATGTATACTGGGGGTAAGACTGGCAGCCAGGAAGGGAAAATTCACTTATGGGTTGGATATGCTCAGAGCACTACTTAGCTCGCTAACAGAAACGCTGCCTCTGTATTTCCAAATGTCTAATGAATTAAGGCTTACATGACAGCATGTAAAATGGCAAATTAGGAAAAGTGGAAAACCAGAACTCTCAATATCGATCAAGCTCCTGCTGCAAACGTGCAAAAGAAAATTCAACACAGGCTTTAATTTGCATTTTTTAAAGATAGATACAAATTTGGCCAGGCTCCTAAGATGAAATACTGTAAAATTATGTATCTTTAGAGACACCAAATGGAGGCACTGAAAATAACACCTAACTCAAAATGGAAAATTCTCATCAGAAAGGACTGGTTTGCATTACTTTGTTCAAATTCATAGACATAGGACATACGGTTTGCCACTAAGCTTAATAAAAATCTCTCTGAACTAGGTTTTACCCCACTGCCTTTCCTCTCCTACTATAACTTCTAAATTACAGTTAAAGTTAGTCACATTCAATAACACAATATTGAAACTGATGTTCACTAATAATTTCAGTGTATCAGGTCCTATAAAGGATGAATGCAATGATTTATAAAATGCCACTATAAGCCCACAGGCCATTCTGGAAGCCTCACTTTATTCTGCTGTTTCCTAGGAGATGCCGAAGAAACGAGTCAAAACCAGACCAGTGATTAGCCAGAGATGCATGATTAGTGATTAGCCGGAGATGTTCATTTTTCTTAGATTATTATGGGACAAGACACATCACATGTCTCTCTGCTTTGCCCTCAAACTGTTGAGTGTTTTTTATAACCTAGGCAGAAGTACCAAGTAAGAGTAAGATCTTTCTCCTTCAAGTCAAATTTGCTGTGTCTTTTGAACTCCCCAAAACATAAAATATTGCACCAACTACAACAAAATTGAGCCACTTGGTTTCTCTGTGCTTCTTGACAAAGCTGTTCCATATGACTGAGACAGGAAAGAGAATCTCACACCCCCACTTCCACATCATTTCATACAAGCATGAGAAATCAGGAAGCTGTAGGTTATTTGACACAAGACAAATGCAGTGCTGAATCATGCCCTTATTTTCTTCTCAGGATTGTTTGATCACATTTCAAACGAATACATATGTTACATGCCAATAACTATTCCTTTTTCAACATAAATTGTTTGCAGGAACCAATTAGACTTACAATGATTCCTTTAACAAAATAGTACAAAATGCTTTGTTATTGGACAAACTAATTCACCACTGAGGAAAAGACTGACTCTCAGTAATGTGATCTAGGCTGGAAGGTATTCCTGAAGACGGCAGTGGCACAACACACAGCTGGAGACATGTCACTTCTTCAGGGAAATACAGTGTTAGAAGTTTTATAAGCTGCTGCTAAGAGCTGCCAAGAGTGAAGATAAAAGTTCTTAGCTCCGTACCCTGTACAGACCCTTCTGGGGATAGTTTAAAACCTAGTCATGCTGATCAAACAGAAGCACGTTAGACAAAAGATGAAAAATTAGTTTAAGCAGGTGTGCTTGCGTAACAGTTAGGTTTCAGTAATTAATGGAATACTGAGGGGCTTTCTTAGAATGGAATCGACTGGAGGCAAAGTTAGACATACTGAAGCGGAACAAGAAGAAAAAAGTTTGTTGAGAAAGAAGAACTGAGAGGACTTAATGAGTGATGAATTCTGAGAAGATAAAAGACCCCATGGAAAATATGAAAGGCTTTGTATCTTATTTAATCAGGATAAGAACAGCAGATAAACCACCCTGCAAGTGTGTATCTTTGCTATTCACTGTGGTGGTAACCCAACTCTGAGTTTTGTTGCATCACTAGTGGAGTACCTAGGGGTTAGTACTGGGGTTAACACTGCTTAACATCTTCATTAATGATCTGAACAATAGAGCACAGTGCACACTCAGAAGTTTACAGACAATACAAAGCCAGGAGGAGGCGCTGATACACCAGATTATTGTGATGCCATTCAGAGAGACCTGGACAGGCTGGAGAACTGGTGCCAACAGGAACCTCATGAGTTCAACAAACAGAAGTGCTAAGTCCTGCACCTGGTGAGGAACAACCCCATGCATCACTACAGGCAGGGAGCTTATCAGCTATAAAGCAGCTTTGCCAAGAAGGACCTTGGGGTCCTAGTAGACAAGAAGCTGAACGTGAGACACCATTGTACTCTTGCAGGAATAAAAAGGCCAACAGTCTCCTAGGTTANATGGAAAATATGAAAGGCTTTGTATCTTATTTAATCAGGATAAGAACAGCAGATAAACCACCCTGCAAGTGTGTATCTTTGCTATTCACTGTGGTGGTAACCCAACTCTGAGTTTTGTTGCATCACTAGTGGAGTACCTAGGGGTTAGTACTGGGGTTAACACTGCTTAACATCTTCATTAATGATCTGAACAATAGAGCACAGTGCACACTCAGAAGTTTACAGACAATACAAAGCCAGGAGGAGGCGCTGATACACCAGATTATTGTGATGCCATTCAGAGAGACCTGGACAGGCTGGAGAACTGGTGCCAACAGGAACCTCATGAGTTCAACAAACAGAAGTGCTAAGTCCTGCACCTGGTGAGGAACAACCCCATGCATCACTACAGGCAGGGAGCTTATCAGCTATAAAGCAGCTTTGCCAAGAAGGACCTTGGGGTCCTAGTAGACAAGAAGCTGAACGTGAGACACCATTGTACTCTTGCAGGAATAAAAAGGCCAACAGTCTCCTAGGTTACATTAGGAAAAGCACTGCCAACAGGTCAAGGGAGATGATCCTTCATTTCTACTCAGCACTGGTAAGGAGGCATCTAGAGTACGAAGTCCAGTACAGGGACTGGATTGGGTGTCCCATTACAAGAAAGATATAGACTTAGTGGAGCAAGTTCAGCTCAGGGCCACAAAGACAATTAACAAGTATACAAGGAGACACAGAGAGCTGGGTCTGATCAGCTTGGAGAAGAGATGGCTCAGGCTCAAATAAGACGGCTCTTATCAACGTGTATAAATACCTGATGGGAGATAATGAAGAAAAGAGCCAGACTCTTCCTAGTAGAGTCCACCATCAGGACAAGAGACAATGGGCACAATTTAAAACTCATGTGATTACATCTGAACTTGTGTTCAGTTCCTTTCTCTGCCACAGACTGCTTTTTCAAAAGCCAAAGCATTGGTTTTACTTACTAGCTACTAGAACCTGCCTAACACAGATCCTAGAAGGACAAGCATACAAACAATTGCAAGAAAACCTCTTTCCATGACTTAGTTTAAGAATAAAGTATATGAGGCATTCTGCTTTCTTTTCTTCCTCTGAAGTGTCTTGTTAGTCATCTTCCTTCCAAAATAGATACAGAATCAGTTGGGCTGCAAGGTTATTTCTTTACTGCATTTTTTATTTAGATGTGTGTATTTTCTGTTCATGAGAAGAAATGAAGGATAAGACATACAACTTTGTTTATGTATGGTTTCCATTATACTGCAGTCCGATTTATTTAGGTGACAAAAAACTAGTTACAGAACACAGAGAAGAACAAAGAGAAGAGACAGACACCAAAGTTTGCTGCTGTATATGCAATTCCAATAATTTATTATTAGAGTCTGTACATTTTCACATGGTAAGCTTTGATGGGGAGAAAATAGGAGGTTTCACTCCAAAATAGCTAGCTCGCATATTATTACAACTGATATTTACATTTTAAAATCAGATTTAAAATCAGAAGAGCCAAGCACACAAAATCACATTGAAGAAATAATAAAAAGTTGTAAAAGTATCAGAAAGAAAAGCCATTAAACACTGCAGCATTTTATGGGCCACTGGCCTGTTTTACTACATGTGTGCTTTGATTGTCAGCACCTGAAAAGTGCATTATGGCCCATTAGGACAAGGCACTGAAACTTGAGAGTTATCTAACAGGCGGTGTCCAATGCCTATGCCTGAAATACCTAGAAATGGCCCAAGTCTGGCTGTTTTCCTGATTGAAATGCACAGTTTCATAATTTTTAACAGTTTCATAATGCTCCAGGCAGTCCATTTCCTGGAAACATTTGTATTTCCTAGGTGATATATCACTCTGCTTTTAGCCACCTCTGAGACCACCACAAAGGTTTGCTGTAACATCATCCCCCAGAAAAGCACTGTCTATGGTGCCTCATCAGTGAAGTAAAAAAGAATCTGTGCCAGAGTCACCTTTTTAATTGAAAAGGGTAAGAAAGCCTGGGTCTGCAGACTGCAATAGAACGTGAAATTACAGCACTGATTTTGCAAAGTAAACTAAAGTAACTGGAGGTTTTTTTATATACAAGGTGAACATCGGAACAGCTGTAAGTTGAGGTCAATGCCTCATCCAACTTGGCCTTGAACACCTCCAAAGATGGGGCATCTGTGACTTCTCCGGGCAACCTGTGCCAGTTTGAGTATAAAAATAATGGAAGGCTTACACGGATCAGAGAGTACAGGGGATGACACAAGGAAAAATGGAAGTAGAAACATCAATAGGGGTGATATACTTTCTAAGATGAACACAAAATGATGGAAGGTCAGTGGAGAAGTGTATGCTAATATTTAAAAATAGGGTATCAGTGATATCACAGCAAATCTACGAATAACAACATCTCATTGCAGTTACTTATTTAATTAGCATATCACACTACCTTAACATGCTTGAAATTAAACTTGATCAGTGTAAATAGACACCATGGAAAAATCAAATTAGCTTGTATTAAACAATATAAAAAAACTTCTCAGCAAAGCATGATCAAAAAAATCATGAAGTTTACCTCGGCTCCTAAACTGAGAGAGATTATTTCATCCTCAAACGCGGAATGTGTATCAATATGCGGAGGAATTCCTGCATAAGAAAAACCCAAAAGAGTCAGTATAATAACAAGAAAGTGCTATCCCTGTTAGCAAGATCTATTTCTATGGATGTACATAGAGAAATACGGGATGTATGACTGAACAAACAAAACTTACAATGAATGAGGGAGTTGTCTTCCAAAAGAATTCAGGACAATCATCTCATTTACATACCCAGATTAGGTGCACAAAGTTAACACGAGTCAAGCACAATCAGTGGACGTATCCAGAAGACGGTTCAGGGCACTCAAAGGCCCCACTCACCCTCTGAAGACCCCAGATTTTCTCCTCGCTCCAGACAGCACCTGAAATCGTTCTGCTCTCTTGCTAAACAGTTAGGCACTAAGCACAACAGTTATGCTGCAATAGGAGATCTGGGGCTTCAGTTCGTCCATAATTATGTATTTCTCCCTCACTTCCATCACAGAAAAGGAGTCTATTGCTGAACAAATGACAGTGCTAAGGGGCTCCATTTCAGAATTTGGACTTACTACCATGAACTCGGGCACCATCAGGGCAAATCCTGCATCTGCTTTGCAGTTCCTAGGGGAACTCCACACACCATTGCTATGCTAACTCCTGGGTTGGGAGTTACATCTGTTGGCGTGTGTTTAAAAAACACACATAGTTGAGAACTGCCAAAGCAATTTAAAGGTTTTTAAATTTTTCTTTCAGCTCTGCTAATTGAAAAGAAACTGCCATTCTCCACAGCTCATGCCACACATTCTAACACCAAGTGCTGAAACTGCAGTGTGCATGCCACATCAAGATCTCACCGCACGGTGGGGAAATGCAGTCAGCAGTGGCATAAGGCCAGCAGACAGATTGGGAGAACAGCAAATTATGCCTTTCTTTAACATCATAGCCAGTCCAGACAGAGTAGCTCTTAAGTGATCCCAAACAAAACAGTTATATTTGCTTATTTAAAAATTCTGCCCTAGTTCATTTTGGCCTCTACTGAATTCCTGAGCTGCAAACATTGTTTCCTAACAATTCCAGTCAGCCCTATAAAGCATCCTTATTATATGCCAGATTTTACCTCCAGATTCAAATACTCAGAATTCCAGTAGTTTCAGTGAAAGCAATACAAGTGTTTTATGAGGTCAACATTTAATCTGATAGAAAATCAATGAGACTTAAAAACCAAGGACACATATCTGGTTTTATATGCTTATTACTTTGATCCAGTATAAATCACTGAAACTCTGCCTTCAGATGTGAAGAGAAGCCCAGTGAAATTTACTGTGCAACAGAACTCAACTGCTCTCTTCTGCATCACCCAGACAATTCAATCAAAACCACACTGTCCTACCTATCTGCTGTTAATACTCCATATGTAAGAGACCTAAGCATTCTAAAGTGGATAATAACTTCCAAGCAATAACTTCCAAATCTACAACTTCAAACAATATTAGAACCCTGAATCAAAAAAAGTGTCCTAAAAAGGAATTCATTTAATGTATCTTAAGTGCAGCCTCCACTGCCTAAATATTCAAAGCCATCGGTCACTTTTTAAAATCTCAAGTGTAACTTCCAGTGACCATCTGGCTTGGAACACAGATATGAAAGGTATTAATTTGACTGCACTCTCTGCTCATTCATATCCTAACGATTTGCACTGCAGAATGGGTATTTTGCTTTGGGTTTGTTGTTTGTTTTTTTTTTTAAAATCACTTCTATTCTTGATAGAAGTCTACAAGTCTAACTACTTTCTCCTCATATCTCAGCCAGAACTACGTGACTGTACAGTTTAACAGATTGTCAGACGCATAAACAAATAGGATCAGCTTTTCAGACCATTGTTTCTGTGGCTGTCACACATTTATTCTGAAAGAAAATCTGTTGGCCTTTCTTCCTAAGGACAAATGAGATACCCTAGAAAGCAATCCAGATACTTCGCCTTGATAATTGATGTTAGCAAAAAGTACACCATGTGATTTATTCCCTAGAGGTGTGATTAGAAGCAAATCTATCTTTGGGAAAGATTACAGAAATAGAGAAATTTCTTATTCCTTAGATAAAGGAACACTGGTTGCATCCTACTGAAGAGTCCACATATCACATATACAACATCATATTGTACGTACTAACAGCAAGAATGATTTCCTGGAGACTGCATGCACTGTACAGGCAGCAAGAAGAGTCTGGAGTGAAAAAATGCATTTGACCACAAAACCAAATGCAACTATTCAATCCCACATCTTTTAATGTGTAATTTCCCTGTTATGGCTTTGGACTCTGAAACACCATTAATTTCCCTAACAGTCGTATCAAAAATTGCATTCCTAAAACACATCTCTCAGGTTCAGAAACCACTATGAAGACTTTAGTTTGATTCAAAGCATTTCTGGTACTGGCTGGGCATTGGTTGGCTGGTAGTGAGCAATTGTTTGGGGGTTTATTTATAGCACTTATTTTTCTTTGGTTTGTTTTTGTTTTCTTGTGGTACTTAGATGCCTATCAGGGCTAAATCCCAAAGTAAGGTGAAGAGCTAAAAATATTTGAAGGACAAATAAACTTACCTTGTCCAGGTTCATACTGATTTACAGTCAATTGATCAGGTTTATGTTTGATATATCCATGCTTCAAGCACTTTTCCAAGAATAGGTCACAAATTTCAGGAAGACCTAGTTACAGAAACAAAACAGAGCAGGACAGCACAGCTTTTTACATTTGTATCCTTTCCTTTTACAATAAATATAGTTATTGGGCAAAATCCAGAAAAACAGCTTTGTAGATACTAAGTTTATCTTTAATAATAATCACTCTGCATCTGCTGTAGCACACACACATCAGAATTGGAGGCCTGATCTGCAAGCCTGAAATACTTATAAAACATCTTGCAATTAGAAAGGTCATTCCTCCAAGGCCCCTGCATTCAGAAGCAAATCCCTCCTTACAAACGCAAACTGCACTAAGTCTACAAACATATACAAAAGCATATGAAGTCAGAGGCAAAGTTTTCACCAACTACAGTAAAAAAGTTGCAGTCAAGAAATAAAACTACTATGGAGAAAGTCAGAAGCTGTGCAGAGAATGCTCTAAAAAAATACTCCCTCAAATTCTCTTACTGTATGAGACGAAATACCAAAAAAAAAAAAAAAAAATCTGCTGAAGTTAACTTTCATTCTTGTTTCAAAACCAGTTTAAGTCCTTCACTGAATCTTTGGTTTGCTACTTTACCTGAGGATTTCACTGTAAAATCCTGTTGGAGGTAACACTCACAAACATGCTGGTAACAGCTGTTCCATGAATCTATTGAGTTCTAGTTTTCAATTTTTCTCCCCCAATGATGTGTTTATACCTTTCTCACATATCAGCTCAAATGTCAATGCTTTATGATTTCATTGCTTCCCTGTTAAAATCACAACATCACCAGAATCCTTCTGTTGGAAGCTGCATCTATACCAGTACACATGCATCACACCTTCAAGTTTCATAGGAATTTAACTCCCCTATTTTACTATTTTTAAGTCTAAGACTGTAAGATGATTCACCCCCTTTGCTGTGACTCAATGCTTTCAATTCCAAAAAAAGGTTATTTAAACTTTTTCAAATTGATCTCAGTCCAAAGGAAATTTTTTTCTGGTGTGCATCCAGCAAGCTTGATGCTACTAAAGATAAATATACACAGCAATATACATCACAACCTCCAAACAAATGAAGGTGTAATTCCTGACACAATTGTTTAATGAAATGAGAGCTAAAAGAGAATGACAATTGCAATCCCAAAAGCTTTATTTGGCTAAACCTCAAAGGGCAGCAATCCCTGGATGCAAGTGACTAGAAAACTT
>VWPV01016731.1:46281-59462 GCA_013389885.1 Geococcyx californianus | reverse complement strand
GGACCTGCTGTTTGTGAACAGAATGGGCATTGTAGGAGAGGTGACAGTTGGAGAACCCCTGGGACACAGCAATCACGAGATGGTACAGTTCTCCCTTTTTGGACAGTGAGGAGAGGGGTCAGCAAAACTGCCACCCTGGACTTCCGAAAGACAGACTTTGAATTCTTCATAAGGTGCTTGATAAAGTCCACTGGGAGATGGCTCTTAGGGACAAAGGGGTGCAAGAGGGCTGGACGCTCCTCAAGAAGGAAATCAAGAGCAGGCCATTCCCATGTGCAGTAAAACAAATTGGTGGGGAAGAAAACCAGGTTGGCTGAGTAGGGAGCTTAGTACTGATCTCAAGAAAAAGAAGAAAGTATAAGAGCTTTGGAAGAGGGGACAGGTGTCCCAGGAGGACTACAAAGGTGAAGTGAGATCATGTAGAGAAAAAATCAACTAGGACTTCAACTGGCCGCTTCGGTCAAAGACAATAAAAAGAACTTCTTTAAATATATCAGCAGCAACAGGAGGACAAAGAAGACTCTCCCTCCCTTGCTGGGTGCAGAATGGGCCGTAGTGATGAGGGACAAGGACAAGGCAGAGGTGCTCAATGTCTTCTTTGCCTTGGTCTTTAACCCCAAAGGGGAAATACCCAGCCCCCTCAGCCGGGAGATGGTGGGGATGAAGCTCCAGCTGTTTGGGAGGACTTGATTAGTGACCTGCTTGGCCAACTACACATACACAAATCCATGGGGCCACATGGGATCCACCCAAGGGTTTTAAGGCAACTGGCAGAGGTTCTTGCCAAACCCCTGTCCGACACCTACCAGCAGTACTGGCTGACTGGGGAAGTGCCGCTTGACTGGAGACTGGCGAATGTTACACCCATTTACAAGAAGGGAAGGTCTGGGAAACTACAGGCCTGTCAGTCTGACCTCGGTACCGGGGAGGATCATGGAGCAGATCATGTTGAGTGCTATCATACAGCACACATGGGACAACCGGGTGATCAGGCCCAGCCAAAATGGGTTCACCAAAGGCAGGTCCAGCCAGAACAATCTGATCTCCTTCTATGATAAAGTTATCCACTTAATGGATGAGGGAAAGGCTGTGGATGTGGTGTACCTGGACTTCAGTAAAGCCTTTGACACCGTTTCTCACAGTATCCTGCTGGAGAAACTGGCTGCCACCAGTGGGGACAGGCACACCCTCTGCTGGGAAAAAAACTGTCTGGATGACCGGGCGCAAAGTGTTGTGGTAAATGGAATTAAATCCAGTTGGCAACCTGTCACGGCCAGTGTTCCCCATGGTTCAGTGCTGGGTCCAGTCCTGTTCAACATCTTTATCAGTGATCTCAAGGAAGGCAGTGAGTTCACCCTCAGCAAGTTTGCAGATGACACCAAGCTGGGTGCAAGTGTGGATCTGCTTGAAGGAAGGGAGGCTCTGCAGAGGGATCTGGAAAGGCTGGACCAATGGGCTGAGGCCAACAGGATGAGGTTCAACGGGACCAAGTGCAGAGTCCTCCACTTGGGACACAACAACCCCATGCAGGCTTGGGGAGGGGTGACTGGAGAGCTGCCTGGCAGAGAAGGACCTGAGGGTGTTGGTTGACAGCCAGCTGAACATGAGCCAGCAATGTGCCCAGGCCAACGGCATCTCGGCCTGTGTCAGACACAGCATGGCCAGCAGGAGCAGGGAGGTGATTGTGCCCCTGTACTCAGCACTGGTGAGGCTGCACCTTGAGTGCTGGGTTCAGTTTTAGGCCCCTCACTACAGGAAGGTCATTGAGGGGCTAGAGCGTGTGCAGAGAAGGGCAACGAGGCTGGTGCGGGGGCTGGAGCACAAGCCCTACGAGGAGAGACTGAGGGAAATGGGGTTGTTTAACTTGGAGAAAAGGAGGCTGAGAAAGGAAGAATTTATTTATTGAAAGAGTTGTCAGGCATTGGTACAGGTGCCCAGAGAGGTGGTGGAGTCACCATCTCTGGAGGTGTTTAAAAGATGGGTAGATGGGTTCCTTAGGGACATGGTTTAGTAGGGAGACAGGTACAGTTGGACTCGGTGATCTGAGAGGTCTCTTCCAACCTTATGATTTTATGATTCTATGATTCTATGATATTTTTTCTTGTGTTTGAACCAGTGGAAATTTTAGTACTAACTTAAAAATCAAGACCTTTGAGGATATTCTTCTAAATACTCCAGACCACAGATTTTATAGCTAGAAATTAATATGTAGATCCTAGAACCTATAATAGCAGAATCAGACGAACCAAAGTTTAATCATTTTCTTAACTGTAAAAGAAGGTTGAGCAACCTTGATGTCTTGGCAAGGATCTTCCTATCTTTGTAAATTAAGTCTTGATCTGAATCAAATCTCTGCAATTTTGGATCAGGAGCCAGAATCTATTTCTAGCACTGCTGAACTACTCTATGGAACTGGCCTCTGCAGTCAAATTATTCAGTCTCTTTATTTCTCTTATAAAACTGAAGATCGTACTTCCTTTCTCTATGGCAGTTATGCCAGGGAGTACTACTGGGAGAAATTGAAACAGTAATAATGGCAATCTTGGCAGAACATTCCTTTTAATAGTAGTAATTTTCTCTGCCTTTAGTATTACATATTCACTCCAGATGTCTTAAACTTTTTAATTTGCTGCATCAGTGAGTTAAAATTAAAGTCATACACTTTTTTTCCAAGACCTATGAGATCTACAGACCTTAGTAAGAGTGCATGTTGCCCACATAAAAACTATATTTAATGACTGCCCTTGTTGAACTACATTCAATAGCATCATTTCCAACTTATTATCCAACATGTTTGAGATTCTTTATTAATTTTTACTTTTCTTGACTACTGGTTACTGGCAGAAAGTGTATCTATGTATAATTGCTTCACTTATGGTTTAACATGCATATTGTTATTATTTTTTATATCTTCATAATTTAGAAGAAAAGAGTAACAGAGAAAAGTAAACAGATGGTTTGATTTTGGTTTCTTTGGATTTTGATCTGGGATTTGTGTAAAATGCCTATGCCTTCCCATATATATTTTGTTATGAAACAAACAGAAGAAGATCCTGTGCTGTTTCTTAAATGTGCAAATTGCACACTTTGAGCAGCCATTTCTAGTATCCTCTCACATTTGTCATGTATTAATAAGTCCTAAATGCTTTACATATACATGTGAGAAGGCATGGAGTATTTACAGTCTTGCTGATATTCTGTCACTTATTAGTTCACCAGCACAACTGAATATAAGAGAGATGAGATTTTCTTTCCCTAGGAAGTATATATTTGCCTGGTATGTATATAGAAATGATGCAGTAAGGAGCAACCTAACAGTAAAAGTATGAGGCAATATCTAACTTAGAACACTTCTTGGATAACTTATCCAATTTATACACGTCCAACACTTATACTTCTCATACTCATTTACGACAGTGGAACTAACTATGTATTCACTGAGTGAATCCATACGCATAATTCACAGATCGTTATGTTCACAATCTTGAGTTTTATCTAGTAGCTAGAATACAGAGCAGGTACTTTAGAAATTTTATCTGGTTTGGTTAAAATATGTACTGTTTAGTTGCTAAAGTTACTGTTCTGCATTCTCTTGAACTTTTCACACTTAATACTAATTTTTAGAAGATGTTTAGTTTTTGGAAGGCAGATTCTTTTTCAGATTTTCAAATTGACATAATGTGGTTTTTTTGAGGTTATATTTCTATAATATTCTTGTCATTTAAGAAAGTTTTTTTCTGAAGTGTAGGAGCTGTAATTGTAAACCTGGAAGCCAAAGAGAGGAAAAGACTAATTTTGGTTTATTCTTACTTTTCTATTTATCTTACTTTTCTACTTATCTTTTTTCCAAGTGTCATCAACTCTTTCTTAATAACACAGAGATTCTCAAAATATACTGCTTTCACTGTCATTTTCATAATTCATTTAGAAGTACTTTTAGATAATGTCCTTAAAATTAGGTTTGCTTTACCAAGAATCCTGTACAAATTGACATAAATTCTCATTTCTTTACTTCTTTGTTTCACAAATGGATCTACAGGGCATGATCTATTCAGAGGGTATATTTCATACTATTTCATACTATTGAACCTCATGTGAGATGTATATGTAGCAGAGCATAAATCATGTTTTGGAAACAAAAGAATACCAACTGTACTTTGATTTAAGCTTAGAGATTTGACTTGGATTCATAACCAGAAACCCATGGTTCTTTGAGACGTATCAGAAAAGTGCGGGCTTACAGTTGCTATTACCTACAAATGACACTTCACTTCCTCCTTCAAATCACTGGAAAAATTAAGCTCATAACTTCAGTTGGAAGTAAATTTGAGTTTGGGACTAAGCACCTTCCCTTAATTATTTATTAGAAGTAGGTTACAGTTGTATTCTTCAAATCAATACTTACTTGAAAAGGTCTCATTTTACTTATTGTGGTTTCCTCATTGTTTTCCTCCTTCTTTTATAAAAATAATTGAAATTACATTTATATTCCTTTATCCCTCATGGTGTTATGTTTCTTAAAAATATATCAAGATAGAACTTTTATTCATGAAATTTGAAAGTATTCCTTAGTTCTTTAAGGACTTTTGTGCAGGAATAGGCTTCAGTGGGATTCAGCCTGCTTTAATTTCCATCAGATCTATTTAATTTTGCTGGTCCAGTAGAGCTCCACATTTCTTTATATGACTATATTCAAAATATGTGGAAGAGGTCCTATTCTGTTAATTTGTTGTGCCTTTGAAAAATAGAATAAATTCATATTAGTTGATACTAATCTTTGGAAAAATCACAGGCATTTTAGAAGTGACATAAGAATATTTTACTATGTTTACACAAACAATGTCATTGGTTTAAAATTTATGATGTAATTCTAAAAATATAAATTTTACAGGGCATAACATTAGCAACTGGCCTCTAGCAGGGCATTATGCTGCTTATATAGCCTTTTAGCCTGGTGGTTCCGGCAATTTTCACTCCTTTCACTGCACATTTATCTAACCTGTACTTCATCAGTTTGCTCATGAGAACTTTGTGGGAGATAGATAGTATCAAAAGCCTTTCAAAAACTGAGCTCCCCCTTTATCCAACAAGTAAGTCATCTTACCTCAGAAGGCTGTTCAGGCATTATTGCTCCTTCATAAATCCATGCTGAATACTGCCAGTCACTTTCTTTCATATATTTGAAAGTGGCTTTCATAATTATTTGTCCCATCACTTTCCCAGGTAAGGCTGACTAGCCTGTAGGTTCCTGGCTATTTTTTGTCCTTGAAGGTGGGAGTGACATTTGCTTTATTCCAGTCCTCAGGAACCTCTCCTGATTACTGTGATTGCCTTTCAAAGTTTATTGGCTGGCCTTGCAGTGGCATTAACTGGCTTACTTAGTCCCATGTACTTCTATGTGTCCAGTTTTTTTGAACTTGATCCTCTTCCTTGCTCTGTACTTTCCCATTGGTTTTGAGGATCTGGGAGTCCTGCAGGTCAGTCTGACTTGTAAAGACTGAGAGAACTCAGTCTTGGAGTATCTTGGCCTCTTCCATGTTCTTTTTCACCAGCAGAACATTCGCTCTTTCCTTAGTCTTCCTTTCACTGCTGATGTGCCTGTAGAAGCCCACTTTCTTGTTGCCTTTCATGCTCCTTCCGAAATTCATCTCCAGGTAGATTTGGCTTTCATAAGCCTATCCTGCACTGTATTTGCATAACATTTGTCCTATGTCACCAGATTCTTCTTCCACCTCTTGTGTGTTTTCTTCTTATGTCCAAGTTTTTCAGGAGATCCTTGCTCATCTATGAAGGCTTCCTGCTGCCTTTGCTTCCTGCATATGGGCATGGGCTGTTCTTGAACTTGGAGACAGCAATCCTTGAAAATCAGCTCTTTTAGACCCCCTTCCCTGAAGAACCATATTGAATGGCTTCCAAACAAGTGTCTCAACAGGCCAGAGTTTGTTCTTCTGAAGTTCGGTGTTGTTGTCCTGTTATTTGTCTTGCTGCCTTTTATCAAGACATTGAACTCCATAATCTCATGGTCACCACAGTCAAGGCTGCCCCCAGCCATCGCATCCCCAACAAATTTTACTTTCTCTGTAAGTGTTAGCTCCAATAGAGATTGTCCCCTAATCAGTTTCTTGGTCATCTGTGTAACAAACTCATCATCAATGTGCTTCAGAAACCTACTAGACTGTATCATGCTCTGTTATCCCTACAGCATATATCAAGGTGAATAAAGTTTCCCATAAGGACCAAAGCCTGTGATTATGAGAGTTCTGCCACTTGTCTGAAGAAAGCCTCATCTACCCATAACAGCACACCTCTGTTGGTCTGCCCACTAACGCTAATCCATAAACTTTTAGGTGGTTTGTAATCCATCCCAAGGCAAAATTCCATGCATTCCGCCTGCTCTCTCACACAAAAAGAAATTCTATCTCCTCTCCACCTCAGCCTGCCCTTCCTAAAGAGTCTGCAACACTAATCACACAAGGCATCTCACAGTGTTCCCATGAGCCCATGACATTGCAAGTCTGCAATTGTAAACATATTTTTAGTTCCTCCTGTTTCTTCCCTTTGCTGCATGCACTTCAGAATGGCACTCAATATTCTCATTTCTCAGAAAAGCTCAGAAAGCTTCCCCATAACACTGTCCTGTAGGTGTTTCCTTATTTCTGTGTTTACACTTGGTGTGAGCTCTTTTCAGCTATTTTTGGTTTTATAATAGCTCACCAGTCCATATCACCCTTGCATGTTTTTCTTATTAACATGATCCACAACTTCTTAACTGTGGGCTCATCTCTGTCCCCCATCATTCCTAGTTTAAAGCTTATACCTCTTGTTATTAGTTAAAGTATTGGTATGTAAAAGCAGAAGAGGTAAAGGGAAGACGCTTACACTTCCCATTATTATGGATTTTTTTTTTACAGTTTTCACATCTGCATGAATCCATAGTGCTAAATATGTACCTTTTACATTAGATTTCATATTTTTTTAAAAAAGATACACATATTTTCCTCTTTGGTATGAACACTTCTCTCTGGCCATCTCTCTGTCTCTGAATCTTCATTTTTAACTGTGCCCAAGACCTTACTACATCTTTATTTTCTTTTTTCATCTTTAAAAATAATCTTATTTTAATTTTGCTTTTGTCAAAATTGTACCTTCCAGTTTTACTCTATTTATCCTCAATATTTTTAGTGCCCTCTTCACTTTCCAAAAACACAAGAATTTTTACCCTTTCACGGTTCCAGAAATACAGCCATGTCAGCTGAAGAAGAGCTTAAAGAGAAAGCCCAATCTATAATGTGTCCTTTTGGCAAAGATTCTATTAATTTCTCATCTCTTTATGTAGCTTCAAAATTAAAGCAGATAGGGTCTAGAACACTTGTTTTCTCTGGTTTATTTTGCAGGTCCTTTTGATCACCTGGTTTCCTTAAAAATAATTCCTTCTGATGAAACAAATGTAGCTTAGTTATGACAAACTTGGATGCATATGCACAATTCAAGAAGAGAAAAATCTCTACGGGCTCTCTCTGTAACATGCTGCTGACTGATGTCAGCTTTTCTTGAGTAAATTCTGAACTATTACCATAAGGTTCCATTCCCTCACACTGCCTGGCAGTGCTATGCTTCAGATACTTCTCATTGCCCTGTACTCTGTACCATCAAGTTTATTTTCTTTCTCTCTCTCCTCCTCATTCTGTGCAGATACTCTACTTAGATGTATAACTAAGTAACATCACATGACTAATCACAAACCCATTCACAATGTTCCTGTTAAATTCCTCTGTGAATATGGTTTCAAAATTCCTTTTTCTCATTGCATGTTTATATATAACTAAAAAGCTTTTAATCCCCTTGCCACTTGCCACTATAATGAGAGAAGTTAAAGAGACTCCTCAAAGAAAATACAGTAGAAATTCAAAAAGTGCAGAGAAGAACAGGGGATGTGGAACAATTTCTTTAAGAGAAAACCTACATAAAACTAGGACAGTAGCAATGCAGCTGTACTGCTTCCATGAAAAGGATTAATTCATTTAAAAAGAAAGCAAATTCTGAGGATATCAGCATTTTTGTGGACTTTTTTCCTATTAAATTTTACAAAAATATGTTATATATAACCAAGGACAGGATTGTCTTTTTCTTTAATTCTATAATATTGAGGATGACAATCTCATCAAGCCCAGCGATCAAGCCCAGTCAACATGGGTTCATGTGATCAGGCCCAGCCAAAATAGGTTCACTAAAGGCAGGTCCTGCCAGACCAACTTGATCTCCTTCTATGACAAGGTTACCCGTTTAATGGATGAGGGAAAGGCTGTGGATATGGTCTATCTGGACTTCAGTAAAATCTTTGACCCCGCTTCTCACAGTAACCTGCTAGAGAAACTGTCTGCTATCGGCCTGGAAAGGCACAGCCTTTGCTGGGTTAAAAACTGGCTGGATGGCCGGGCCCAAAGTGTAGTGGTAAATGGAATTTACCATTTTGGTTTCAATTGAAGCTGAACTTGTTCCTTTGCTTAAAATAATATTTATACTGTTTTCAATTTCTGTTTAAGGCTCACTTCTATTAATATCATAATGTAATGAAGAAGAAAAAACTTAGGTAATAGATCTGGGTTCAGTATGCCTAAATATAAAATTATGAACCTATATGTTTATGACAGTCTTTAACTATTAATCGATTAACTACTTGTTGCTGGTATCATTTTGTGCTCTATATTAGATAATAACTGGTTTCTGGGAATGAAAGTAGCACAAGAATAAGAAACAAGTTGGTGTAAAATAAGTGACAAGCATTATTGCTTTATTTCTGCTTCCTCTTATTTAAATGACTTATTTTTCTCCCAGTAATTGATGCCTCCATACAAACTCAGATATTTCAGTTGCAATATAAAACCGTATTGGCTTCTTGATTTGAGCGCAAGAGATCTATTTTCTATACCAATTAATAATGTGTGAGCAGGGCCATTTTGAGCAAGGTCTAGATGCCAGGGAGCATTATCTGTGCATCGGTATGCTTACATCTGTTGTGACCTAAACTGAACTGTCTAGGGGTCATCAGGGAGACCCTGCCCCCTCTCCTTACCATTCACATTCCCCCATCCCCTTTCCCCCCCCCTGAAAAATTTGTAGATTCCTCTTTGGCTAAATTAAGATGATGCAACACCAAACGACTGATGAAGTCTGAGGTCTGAGGTCTTAGGAACAAGATAGGCATTGGCTTGTTAAATTTGTTGCAAGGAAAAAGGAAGGAAAAGTGAGGAGAAGGGGAAAGAGAAAGAGAAGAGAAAAATATTACCAGCTCAGGTTCCAGCATTTTCTACTAGGATCCCAGAACGTTGGGCACAGAGATGCATTATCTAGAGATGCTTATTTATAGATGAGGGTCCTTTTTAAGGGAGATGTTTTGGTGCACTTGCACAGTGCCCCTTCTAGAAGGTTCTGGAGGTTCTGGAAATGAGTCTAGGGTCTCTTAAGGTTTTAGGTGGCCTTAGGTCTTGCTTCCTCTACCAGCAGGACTGTGACATGGCCTTTCTCAGTGCAAGCTGACACAGAAAGAGGCCTTCATGTGATTTGCTTCTTTCTGCAGCTCCACCACCAGGAAAAACTGGTTCAAGACATACTATTTCTGCCACAGAATCAGTCTCTTACAGCAGCCTCTGACCAATGTTAAAAACATTTTCAGACATCAGGTTGGTATTTGTTGGGGCTGATGCTCACCAAAGTACATTTAATGAATTAAGAATGCTTACTCATATTTTTATATAAAATCCAGGATTTGTAGATATCTTGGTTTTGCCCAGACAGAATTAATAAGATTCAGATTTTCTAGTGGTTAGCACAATGGGAAGCAGTACTTCGTACTAAGTGGGTAGCTCGGCCATATTCTAAAATTTTACTTTAAAGCTTTTCTGTAATGGATCAGAGCTCTGTGGCATTTCCTAACCAACTTGCACTACTACAGACCTCTTGCACAGCATAAGGCTCTTCCTTTGTTGCCATTTCTCAAGCTACAATTCCCTCTGCTTTTTAGTTTAATTTTTTCTGACAGCACTACTCTCCAGGAGTAAAAGTATAATCTGACACAACAGGGTTACCTACTTGTTTAAGAGGCATTTGATACAAAGATCACAACAAATAACTATTCCTCTGCCCTCTTGTCTTTCCAAATCAACAATCAAGCAATAAGTTTATGTCCATGCAAAGGAAATGGTGACAAGGAAGAAAAAAATCACAGGAAAAGAGCTATAAAAAGTTGCTGTAACACCTGTGTCTCACAACAACAAACCAGAGAAGTTGGCACACAAAAGGTAAAAGTAAGCCGAACACAGGCAGAGTGCAGGAACCACCACAAACCCACAGATAAAATAAAAAGAATAAATTTATTTTTGTTACCTCATGATGGAGGACAATTCCAAAACCAGCATCTGGGCAGAGGAAATGAAAGTGGGAATGCAGTTGCTGTGTGGCTCTGTCCTTGCTGGAAAAGTATGTGTCAAACTGGTCTCTTTGCCTGTGTTTATCAGGGAGTAGTTTTCAACGGTGCTTTTATCTCTCTTATAGCAGGACTGGAATATCAAGTATGTTTGCTAGGATGGCCCTGAGTTAAGCCTGTAATACACCCAAGAGTAGGCAATGATTAACATGATTTATGTGTTTTTCTACACCCCAGTTGCAAGGTCATAGTTCCTCCTTACCGATCTTCCATTACATTCCCACAGGAGATCTTACTATCATTTCATGTCTTCCTTTGTTCTATTGTTCTGTTGAAAAAGTCAATCAATAATAGTTCATTATCAGTGATGATATTTTAATTTTATTCTTGTTTAATTGTGTCTTAAATAAAGCTAAGTATTTTACTTTTCACATAAATGTTGCATTAGGGGTTTTAATTGGTTTAGGGAAGGCAAATAACGGAATTCTTTTTGTTTTGGATTTGCTTAGCTTTATTAGAGCAATACAGTCATTAGCCATTTATTCAAGAAAAGACAATGATAGAAAGATGTAAATGCAGATGCTTACTTTGAGGCCATAAACCTCTGCATAAGTGACTAGTAGGAACTGCATTAAGTACTAATGATAGATAAATAATAAAGGTTTTCAGAGTGTATTTATCTGAATTGTTCAGATTTGCAGAATAGGTGTTATCTTTTGTCCATTAATTTCATCCTTTACCATTGACACTGCACATATTCTTCCCAAACCTATCAAGTCAAAAGAAGTGATTATCAGCCTTTTATTTCTGGTTGTGGAATTGCTCCAACTTGTAGATCTTCAGAGAGTCATGATCACATCAAATATAACTTAAGAAGGGAAAATAAAGCTAAAATAAAGCTATTTACACCTTCAAATGGGAATGCCACCATTGAGTTCTCCAGCATTTAAAACACTTTTTCTGCCTGTGAAAGGGTATGGTGCCACTTCATAGTAAGAAAATTGATTCTTAGTCCTACTCACTTTTTTTATTGTACAGAATGGATATGCATGTTGAGTATGGCATTGGTTTCAACAATATTCTGTTCATTTTCTCTGTATTGAGGACCATTAAAGAGCTTTTTTGGCCTAGCAAGAATAAACAGAGAGATTTGCTGATGCCTGTATATGCTCTGCATAATTATTTTATTTGTATCACGTATTTTCTCAGGTCTGCACTGGTTTCCCATAACTGCTGACTCGTTGAAGTGAAGTCAGGGAATTCCTGTTTCTTAGAATTACTCCAGTATTGTAATGCCCAGTAGGAATCCATATTAACAATCTTTCCAGTCCTCTATTCTTAGGGCGAAACTCCACTGTACTTAGGAAAGGAGATTGGAAAAACAAGTCACCCTGTAATAGACATGGAGTTTTAACAGAACTAATGTGAAGAAATGCTGGAAATGTATCTATCTTTGAAGTAGTAGCCATTTTTATATGAATCCCCTGGCGCAATGGAATCAAGGGTGTGTGTGAGTCCCAGAGGTCAGGAGTTCTGTTCCCACTCTAGGCAGGGCTTGAATCTCCTGCCAGCACAGTTGAAGGCAACACATTTGGTTACCCAGCACCCAGGATGGATCCCCTGCAGTCCCCTGTAATCCAGGAGGAAGAAGTCAGAGACCTGCTTATCCACTTGGATCCTCATAAGTCTATGGGGATCCATCCTAGGGCGATGAGAGAGCTGACGTACAAGCTTGCTAAGACGCTTTCCATCATTTATCAACAGTCCTGGCTCGCTGGAGAGGTCCCAGATGACTGGAAGTTGGCCAATGTGACACCCATCCACAAGAAGGGCCGTAGGGACAATCCAGGTAATTACAGACCTGTCAGCCTGACCTCGGTTCCAGGTAACATTATGGAGCAAATAATCCTGGGTGCATTCATGCGGCACCTGCAGAATGAGCGAGAGATCAGGCCCAGCCAGCATGGATTTAGGAGGGGCAGGTCCTGCCTGACCAACTTGATCTCCTTTTAAGACCGTGTGACTCGCCTGGTGGATGAGAGGAAGGCTGTGAATGTGGTGTTCCTGGACTTCAGCAAGGCCTTTGACACTGTCTCCCACAGCAGATGCCTGGAGAAGCTGGCAGTCTGTGGCTTGGATGGGAACGCTCTGTGCTGGGTTAGGAACTGGTTGGATGGCTGAGCACAGAGAGTGACAGTGAATGGTGTCACATCCTGTTGGCAGCCGGTCACTAGTGGTGTTCCCCAGGGATCGGTGTTGGGCCCATCCTGTTTCATATCTTCACTGATGATCTGCAAGAGGGGATCGAGTCCATCATTAGTGAGTTCACAGATGATACCAAGCTGGGAGGAAGTGTTGATCTGCTTGAGGGTAGGAAGGCCCTACAGAGGGACCTTGACAGGCTGGAGGGATGGGCTGATTCCAATAGCATGAGGTTTAACAAGTCCAAATGCCGGTTTCTACATTTTGGACACAACAACCCCATGCAGAGCTCTAGGCTGGGGACAGAGTGGCTGGAGAGTAGTCAGGCAGAAAGGGACTTGGGAGTGCTGGTGGACAGGAAACTCAACATGAGCCAGCAGTGTGCCCAAGTGGCCAAGAAGGCCAATGGCATCCTGGCCTGCATCAGGAACAGTGTGACCAGCAGGACTAGAGAGGTCATCATCCCCTTATACTAGGCACTGGTCAGGCTGCACCTTGAGTACTGTGTCCAGTTCTGGGCCCCTCAGTTTAGGAAGGATATTGAGATGTTAGAGGG
>VWPV01016731.1:0-38406 GCA_013389885.1 Geococcyx californianus | reverse complement strand
TTTAAATTTACCAAAATATTTTAAATTATATTTTAAAAATATTACATTATTTATCAAACACAAATGTGTGGGTTTTACCTCATATGCATTTCTCAGTTTTAGAGGATTTATGTACATAAAACTAATCCTGTTGTACACACAGCATCTTGATCTTCTGTGTCCACAGGTTAAAGTAGAGTGAGAAAACAACACAGAATGAAATTGGTCATTAAAAAAGGTTCTGAAACTTTCTTATTGAAATGTTCAGATTTTCCAAGATTTGGGGTGAGAGGAGAGAAAATAATCAGGGAGATGGGGGAGATAGACCAGGTTCCTTTCTGACTTTTTTTTGTTGTTGTGCTTATTCATTTCTTTGATCTCAAAACTTTCAGAATGTGATGGCTTCAAGATATTGAATGAACTTGAGACAGGATAATAAGGGCCAAACTTAAGACAATTCATCATTCTGATTTTTCATTGTTACTGCTTCAACTGTACTCAAATCCTTCCTCTAAAAAGTGTGATACATTGGAAAATTAATAAGCTGATCAAATCTAACAAGTTCCACAGGTCTTCAGTAACAGGTGAATGAGGAAGAATATGGATAACATTTTGTTCTTTCAAGGAACATTGAAGATCCATCTTGAAACTATGAACATCATTGTATAACAAACCAGTCAAAAAAGACATTTGGTCCTTTCTCTTTCGCATGATTTCTAACATGGTTTGGTTATTTTTTAAAAACTAAGGAAAAAAGGATAACAGTTTCCCCATAGGTATAAATTAATAACGATAGGATATTTATTCTGTGCATATCATTATGAAGGTGCTGATCCCTTGCACAAGAGATTGGATTGTGAAGTTTATGGAATAGCTAAGGAATTATCAAAATTCAACTAAACTAAAAAAACTAGCTGATGCTTGACTAAGGCATCTTTGCATTTCATGCTAAAGAACCTTTCTTCTTACAAAGGCACTTTTAATTTTAAGGAGAGATTGTTGAAAAATCTTTTAAATGAGTTAAAAATTTCATTGTACCACTGATAATTTTATGCAACACTAACTTTCTTGCAAAATATGTATATAACACAGTACTGCTGTCATCAAATTCTAAACTTTATAAAATATTTTCTTTTTAAAATGTTATTCAATTTACTGCTGACACAGGAATTTGCTTTGTTCTATGACTGACCTTTCATTGGTACTACAAATGATGTATTAATCATCCTCAAGACATACATCTCCTGGAGTGAATACACGTATGAACAACTGTGCCAAGTAACTGCTAGAGGCTATTGAAATGTTAGGCTTTATGCAGCCAAGTGAATGTCTAGAGAAATTGGGTTGGAGGAAATGTTTGTAAGCACTTCAGCATATTACTTAGAGCAGGAAATATCCCTTAACACCTTACAGCTTTAAAAGGTCTCAACAAGACATGAGATTAAACATTGTCAAGATTAAGGTGCTTCACATAATTTTCTTTTTATTAAAATTTTAACACTTTTATGAGAGAACTCTATGGGACTCAAAGAGATACATCTTAGATTCCTGAGGGAACTGGCTGATGTAGTTGCCAAAACTCTCTCCATGATATTCGAAAAAACAGAGCAGTCAGGTGAAATCCCTAGAGGTTAGAAAAAGGGAAACACTATACCCATTTTTAAAAAGGGTAGAAAAGACAACCCTGGAAGCTACTGATCTGTCAGCCTCACCTCTGTACTCGGAACAGATCCTCCTACAAGCTATGCTAAGGCATGTGGAGGACAGGGAGGTGGTTCAAGACAACCAGGATGGCTTCACCAAGGGAAAGTCCTGCCTGACCAACCTAGTGGTCACCTATGATGGAATGAACAAGATGTCTTCTCTCTGGACTTCTGTAAGGCCTTTGACGCTGTCCCCAACTTCATCCTTCTCTCCAAAGTGGAGACGTATGGATTTGATGGGTAGGCTCTTTGGCAGATGAGCTGGTTGGTANGAACTGGCTGATGTAGTTGCCAAAACTCTCTCCATGATATTCGAAAAAACAGAGCAGTCAGGTGAAATCCCTAGAGGTTAGAAAAAGGGAAACACTATACCCATTTTT
Organism: Geococcyx californianus; assembly: GCA_013389885.1. Classification (NCBI taxonomy): domain Eukaryota; kingdom Metazoa; phylum Chordata; class Aves; order Cuculiformes; family Neomorphidae; genus Geococcyx; species Geococcyx californianus. Next base: position 36,344 of record VWPV01016731.1, on the reverse strand, counting down.
AAAAAGGGTAGAAAAGACAACCCTGGAAGCTACTGATCTGTCAGCCTCACCTCTGTACTCGGAACAGATCCTCCTACAAGCTATGCTAAGGCATGTGGAGGACAGGGAGGTGGTTCAAGACAACCAGGATGGCTTCACCAAGGGAAAGTCCTGCCTGACCAACCTAGTGGTCACCTATGATGGAATGAACAAGATGTCTTCTCTCTGGACTTCTGTAAGGCCTTTGACGCTGTCCCCAACTTCATCCTTCTCTCCAAAGTGGAGACGTATGGATTTGATGGGTAGGCTCTTTGGCAGATGAGCTGGTTGGTACAACCAGAGGGCAGTGGTCAACAGCTCGATGTCCAGATGGAGATTCGTGACAAGTGGTGTCCCTCAGGGTTCTGTGCTGGGATAAATACTATTTAATATCTTTGTCAATGACATAGGCAATGGGATCAAGTACATCCTCAGCAAGTTTGCAGAGGACACTAAGCTGAGTGTTGCAGTTGACATGCCTGATAGACAAGACCTGGACAAGCCTGAGCAGTGGGTCTGTGAGAACAGTCCTGAGCCTGGGTTAGGGAAACCCCTGGTATCAATACGGGCTGAGGGAAGAAGGGTTTGAAAGCAGCCCTGCTAAGAAGAACTTGGGGCTACTGGTGGATTAAAGCTGGACATGAGCCAACAGTGTGTACTTGCAGCCCAGAAGGCCAATCATATCCTGGGTTGCATCAAAAGAAGCATGGCAAGCAGGCTGAGGGAGAAGATTTTGCAGCTTTTCAAAGTCTGTCCCCGTCTTTTTCATAGGCCCGCTTTCAATACTGAAAATCCCAATATGGTCTCCCCAGAGCCTTCCCTTCTCCAGGCTAAACAATCACAGCTCTCTCAGCTTGTACTCATGGGAGAGAAGTTCCATGCCTTTGATCACTTTTTGTCGCCCTTCTCTGGACCTTTTCCAAGAGGTCCATGTCTCTCCTGTGCTGAGAGATCCAGAGCTGGATGCAGTACTCCATGAGGGGCACACTCCAAACTAGAGCAGACTAGAGGGGCAACATAACCTCCCTTGATCTGCTGGTCACACTTCTTTTTATGCACACCAGGATAGGATTGATTTGCTGGGCTACAAATGCACACTTCTGGCTCAGGTCCAGTTTTTCATTCATCATTCATGTGCTCTGGCTTAGTTTGAAATTGAAAGGGTTTTATCAGAAATGCTAAATGAGTATTCAGATATTTAGATATTCCAGAATTATTGAAAAATACACGTTCATCTAGCAAATATGATTTTGCTATCAAGATTGAAACAAATTGCAGCAATTTTAAATCTGGCAATATAGGGGTTTTCAGTTGAATATAAGCAAGGTTTTCTGATGTAAAGAAAACAAAAGAAAATGAAAACAAAAGAAAACAAAAACAAGGAGTTGAATTCAACAATATAGTCAAGTAGAAATTTCTAATATTTTCAAGAAATATGAAGTGGTTAGATTTTTTACTTCTGATAAACACTGAAAACATCAGTATGCATTTCCTAAGTCCTTTTTGTGCTTTTGAAAATGTGAGATTATTTTTCTTCCACGCAAATACATCTGTAGACCGTTAGCCATAGTTTAATTAAATAATCGCAATGTAAGTGCAATTTTCTTTTACTTGAATATTTAAGAACAGATCTTACAGTGATGTTTGAATGAAGTATCTGAAGTACTTCCTGAAGTACAATTAACTTAATATTACAAAGTAGTTTTATTTTTGCTGCACGAATTTTTCTTATTTAAGATAGCTGGTACTTGTTCAGGATGAAAGGTGTGCATTTGTAGACTCATGAAACAAAGGAAGAGCTCTCAAGTAATACATCCTTCTCTGAAATATTCCTGAACACAGTAAATTGTCTTTATATGGTGTTTAGAAACTTCCTATGAAGTTTATGTTTAAAGTATGAAAGCTGAAAACCAATAGAAGGAATCTTAGATTATAAATAATGATTTTTTTACATATACGTACCTAGAGTTTATCTCACTAACCCTGACATTTATGAATATGAATCAATAAAACAGATCAAAGTGGAATTAGTGTCAGGGTAATACAGCAATAGCATTCTCCATGATCTAAAAATATAGCTATAAGTGGAGTTTATCAGTATTCAAGGTTGTTATTAACTTTTAGTGACTGTCCTTTTGGTAAGCTCTGTATTCCACTTCAGATAGGTAGAGTATCGTATCTAACCACTGTAAAGCTTTTGCACTGGTTTTCATGTGTTAACTAACTTACCTATGTTCCTATTCCTATTCCTTCCTATATTCCTATTCCTAAGCAGTGCTACAAATTTCAGTTATTCATTGGTGCTTTTTCTTCTTCTATATTTCATTTGGGTTACAGATTTGTGGAATGTTTTCCCAGCTACTTCTTAAAAATGAGTAAATTTTATATATTAACTAGAACAATAAAATGTCATCACAGGACTTCACCAAAGTAATTAACAGTTAATCTAAATGTATTTAATTTCCATACCAGAAGTGAGGTAAAAAAGCAGACCAAATGGGCATGTAAAATACTCGGAACAAAAAGTTCACAAGCAACACAAAGACTTAGATTTGGGATTTTTTTTTGCTCAGAATATTTTCCCAGTTGCAATTGCTGTAATGTAATTCAAAGCTAACACAGCACTGACATAACAAAATTAGAGCTTTAAGTAAGGAAAATGAACAAAAATTGTTCCTGGGCATTCATAAACAGGAAAATAAATCTCAAATCATATCAAAAGATATTTTTATTTTGTAGCAGCAGACAGGTCTTGGCATTGTTTATTAAGAGGCAAGCTTATGTGAGCAGGATGTTTTGTTCACAATTCAGTTAAGGTGACTTCATACCGAGATAGTTCATTAACCATTGCAATCAAATGAAGTACAACACTTCAAAGTATACCTGCTGAATAAAACTGATCAAATAGTTTGCATAATAAAGCTTAACATTTTTTTATCCAATAAGTTTGTTCTAAGATTTTCTTCTTCCTTGTTTGTATATCTGTTCCCTCTTAAAATATTTAGTCTGCAATAATGTGAATTTCCTTGGCAATTAGCTGACTTCTAATATTCTGTTACAGTTTGCAAGTGACAAAAAAATATCTTTATTAATCTAGCAGCTGGCTGAATGATCAACAAATTAGTAGCCCAGTGATTCTTAACAACACAGCAGAGAAGTGTTATATCTTCAAGGGCTTGTATTTTGATTCCTGACACCTTGCAGTAACATCTACTGGAAAAGAAATGCATTATGTGGTTCCTTTTGTGAAAACGAAAACTTCTGTTTCTGAGAAACTTTAATATAGCAAAGTATAACAGAAAAAAATTGTCATGACTCTTTATACTCAACTGTAATAAGTTTTATCCAAGGCCTGAATCTTACTTTTTTGGGATATTATCATATTCTCTTTGAATATCTACTTAGCACAACTGATGGACAACTACTTTATACATTCGGATTTGGGATGCTCAGTAAAAGATAATTAGTTCATTATGCACACATAATAACATAATAGAAGGCAGAACATCAGTTCCAAAGACGGTGCATGGTCAAGTCCTCCATGTGTAAAAAGTAACATGGAGTAGGCTTAAATGGTTTCACTTCATTCTGTTGTGTAGAATCACATTGTGCAGAAAGACAGAAAAATTCAGGTGGAGCTAAGGAATATGGAGCTTTCTTGCAGCCATTTGGCATTCCAGACATGCTTGTAGCTTTTAACTAAAAGGGGAAGCTGAGTATATGGTGAGAATTTATAAAAGCTTAATTTTATAGTAGTATTGAAAAGGTAGCTTGGACCACATGTGACATAACATTGCAGTAGATATGCATGGTGGATTTCATTTTATTTTAAATATTTTAAATGCACATTAATCAAAGTTATAAAACATACCATATATATATGTACAGAAGTTTTATCATATTGAATAGACATCCTAAAAATTCTTCAAGATTGCAAAGCTGTGAAAATATTTCATTTCATATAAAAGAAGATGATAATTTAATAATTATTTTAGATGAAATGTGATTAATAAAATGTTGTCTGTTGACTGTTTTATTCTTAGATTGCACCCACACCTATATCATCTGGAAACCAGATTACTTTTATAGCACAGGTTTATTCTTCAATGATTTAGTCATTTCGGTGGTTATAATTTTCATTAATAAAGAAGCAGTCTGTGGGGAAACATGAAAAAGGCAGTCGGTACAATGAATAAGTTGCACATAAAATGCCCTCAGTACATACAAATAAACTGCACATAAAATGGCTGTCTGTCTTTGCTGAGTTCACAGAGCCTTCAGTAATGTAAAGTTCAAAGGCGTAACAGTCACCCACTTACTACACTCACATCTAATAAAATCACTCTCTCACATCAGACCTAACTTGTAATCACCTCCTCTGTAACACCAACTTTTTATAACTCAGACAGTATTCATCTCCTAAAGGATAAAACATACTTTAGTGTGTGCTTTTTTTCCTGATCAAGATGGCAAATTTTCAGCTACCTTCAGAGCTCCTATAAATTTTGCTTTACCAATGAGAATAAAAGATAGGAAAAGGGTACGTTAAATATCTCCTTCTAAACAGAGAAACACCTCCCCCAACAACAAAAAAAAGCGCCAAAATCAAAGACCTTACTGCTCAGGGACAGTTAAATAAAAAGAGGAAATCTCGATTTTATACCTAAAAGTACATCTCTTAGGTGGCAGTCCAACTTTATTGCAGTTTTAAAGTAACCTGATAGATGTTAACATAAACATTTCTTACTAAACTTGTTCCTTTCCTCAATATTATTGGACAATATTATTTTGTTAATAGCTTATAGTAATAGTAAATATTTGTTCCTATGATTTATGGATTTTTCCTGTGAGTGTTAAGAAATTTAGCTCTCTCAATAAGATTTCTATGCCTCTAATCAATCACTAAAGATGAAAGAAAAAAAAAAAGCACAAAAGAATGGTTTCTAAATTCTCTAGTCCTACCATCTTCTGTCTCTTCACCATAATCAACTCCATACATACTACTGCTTTGAAGCAGTTGTTTCTTCCTAAATGTGAGACAACATTCATCATGAACATAAATGTACTGCATGATTCTTTGGAGCTTTTGTAGTAGAAGATCTCTTTTTTATGGGAAGAATAAGTCGAGAAAATAAACTGTAATTACCAGGCCACTGATTCTTTCAAAGTAAAGATACCTTTAGAGCCTGAAAGCCAGTGATATTCCCTCCAGTAGAGTAAAAAAATAAAACCAAACTCAAGTTTTGGTAGTATCTGGATGCATTAAATTATCACAGAAAATCGAATGGATACATGTATGGAAACATGCTTATGTCTTTTGAAATAAAATACTCTAAACTCAACTGGTTTTCCAAAAATCTGAAGTAAAATATCTTAGAAAATAAATGGTTCTAGTTTTGCATTAGAAATTTTCTATGCTACTTATATGTTTCCAAAAGCTTTTTTAAGATTTAATATTCTTTCAATGTTGCAAAAAAAGTATTTGTGATCCTTATATAATCATTTTGTCAAATTATCATTTTGAGAACTTGTCTAACTTCACTCTTGATGGAAGATTACCTTCAAACATTCAGCCATCAGCCAGTTAACACTTACAACTGCTTCTTTTGAGTGGCTACATTTCTTCTATGCAAGCACGTATTTATCTTCACAATGCAGATGTCAGAAGAAATTATTAAAATCTTCTTTGAGCAATGGAAGACCAGCCCACAAAGAAGTGTTTCGAAAAGTGTTGAATCTTTGTATCATATGGCAGAGGTATAGCCTAAGAAACAGTCTTCACATACCAGTTAATAACAAACACTATAATAGAACTCTGGCTATGGACTAGATACAGTGGAGATGTTTAATCTCATTTGATCAGAAGTGATTTTACTGTAAGCTATACATATAATTATATACTTCAGTCTTCAATTTGCACTTACATTCAAGGAGCAAAATCAGTGCTGTACAAACAGTTCTTCATGAAGTAAATGAGTAGGGTCTGAAATTCTTTTTTTTTTTTTTTAAATCAATCAATTTACCTGTATAATTTTTTAATACAAATATGTGTTTATATCCCGCATGGAAGTAGCCTGTGTTTCTATCTTTAATGAAAAAAATCTGTATGTGTTGTGTTCTAATATATCATATGAGGTAGAAACGGCAAGGGTTTTGTAGCTGGAGGCTGTAAGATTGCCTTCTATGGGAGAAGGCTGGAGGATGCACGGTGCCACTGTGGCTGGTTCCAGTCAGTTCCACAATGAACGCACTGGAGGCCAAAGCCCAAAAGCCACATGTGTGATGCCTGTGAAAATACTTAGGAAAAGTCAGAGGAGTAGGAGGGATAGAACAGGGCGATGAGTGAACACCAAAGTCATGGGCATTTAAGATGCTCTGTGGAGGACAAGGCACACTCCCAGAGGAACTGCAGCCATGGGTCCATGCCAGAGGCAGTATCCCTCTGAAGCTACTGCAGCTTACGAAGGCTGCATTCTGGAGAATAAGGAATGAACAAGAAGAAAAGAAAGGAAGAAAGAAACTGCTACATCCTGACCCTGACCACCTGCACCAGCTGTTGCATCACTGAAGTGACTGAACGTGCCATATGGAGGTAAGTCAATGACTGGAGTCAGTGATTCCTTCTGCCCAGGAAGCACGGAGGAGACATGTTTGGCCTTAAGTATTTAAATGTTTGTCTCCTTTATTTCACAGTACCTGACTTAGGAACTAAATATTTATTGCTAAAAAATTAACTTAAATTCCTCAAATTAAGTCTGTTTTGGCTGCATCAGTCACTTCGCTGTCTTCATTTCAACCCACCAGTTTTCTTACTTCAGTTCTTTCTATTTCTTCCTCATCTTTCTGGGAGTGGGCAGAGTAAGCAAGTTACAGTGAGGATGCTCAGCTGGGTTCAGCTTACCATTTTGTTTCTATGTGAAAGGAGCATGCTTTTCAGTGTACTTTTCAGAAATAGAAAAAGCAGATTAATTCACTACATATTGCCATATATTTATAAGACCCTGTGGTAGCATCAATAAAATATTAGACCTAAACCCGCATTTAAATACACAGTATTTGTTTGCTAAAGGTAATAACTTTTTAAGGTGACATAACCTAGAATTATTCACCTCACTCTCTATGTTTTTCAGGATATCTCTCTCTTCATCTCTAAAGTGTTACATCACAGCTGAAATCAACTCATCCATTCTGCACGTCTTTTATTCTTTTCCATAAGCTTTTTAATTACTGAGGACAGACAGCAGAGTAAATATGTAACAGAGGAGTGAAGATAATAAAACCATTCTTTCTTCCTCTGGTCTGTATGGCATCATTTTTGCTGATAGTTTGCAATGTCTGACCTTTTAAATTGACAGAATGTTCACCAGTGAGGCTTTTTAAAGACAGCGCTCTTGTCTCAGAAAAACGGAAGCCAGGCATTCAAGACTGACTTTTATTTGTCTCTGAATCGAATTGTCATTTTTACTCTGTTAGTGTCTGTTGTCGACTCCAGACAAGCAGTTATTTGCAGGCTAGTTCATACAACCTTGATTTTTTCAGAAAGTCCTTGAGAGTTAATGCAGCCAGTTTACAAAACTAATATTCATGCATATAAGTGAGTTATACAGAATCTTGGCAGCTAGCAGTGCTAATAAACATTTAATTTACAACTCATACAATCCTTTTAACTTTGCAAAGTGCTTCATGAATCCATCTATTTCCCGTGATTTATTATAATCCCTGCTTAGCTACACTTACATTTATGGAAAACACTCCACGGTGTGAAAATCAAGACTAAGGGATGAACAGTTCATAATTCAGCAGGAATCACGTTAGGATTTGAAGCTGGGCATTTAATAGAAATTTAGAAAGTGGATACTCCACCTCTCCTACCAAAGCAAAACAAAAATTAAGGTGTATCGACATACATTTACCAGTTAAACAACCATATATGACTGAGACCAAGGAGCTCACTCCATCATTGCAAAAAGAAGAAATCAGATCACTTATACTGACACAATGAGGCCAAACTACAAAACATTCCTAAGCAGTGGAAGTATCAAGTAGTATATTATGCAAAACCAAGAATTCCAACCAAGTAAATAATCAAAATCAGTCCTGCAAAGTTTTCAGGAACAATTCTAGGTCATGGATCATAAAACAATCTCTGGACAATCTAATATGGACAATCTAATAATTTTAAAAGCACAAGTATTGCATTGCAATAAGTTTCAAGCAGATTTTTTTATTCTTTTAGATTTTAGTGTCTTTTCTCTTTTTTTTTTTTTTTTTTTTTTATGGAAAGATAATGCACTAATGGCTGCATGTAATTTCAGCACTGATCTGCCCTGCGTTCTACAGTAGGCAATGTGTTCCTGAATAATTCTTGCAGGTGACAGTAGGATTTTGAAGCCACCTTGTGAAAGCAGGCAAACAGATTTAAACAAATTTCAACATATATATAAGGTACATTAATATAAAGAACACATTACCCACTAGGATTTGAGTCCAAACATATTTTTTTTCTAAAAACAATGGTGATTATCAAGTAAAAGCACAGAAAGAATCCAGACAACCTCAATTTGATTGCCATTGCTGTGTTCAGAGATTGCAGAGAAAAATGGAGATTACTCATAGCTTAATAAAAAAAGAAGGAGTTTAAAACTTGCAAAAAAAAATCTCATGGGTAAGATAACCAACTGCAGGAAGCAAACACTAAGTGAGCTTTGCTGCTGCTTTTTCTATACCTTTGAGCATCTGACTGTAATCTTCTCTTGTTTGTCTTCAATTCTCATTTTACTTCTCTACTTCTTTAGTGCCTAATATTCATGAAAAACTCAAGAATAATGGACTTGAAGATCATTTACAGGAATAGCTGCTCTTGTTAAAGAACACTTTTCACTTATTTCAGTTTTATTCTCACTACAAAAGCAGTAGGACATTGTAACCTTAGGATTCAGAGATATTTTAATATTATACTGAACAAGTATAGTTATTTCTAAGGGCTAAAAACTTAATTAGTATAAAAAGCTTTTATTCATCTTTTAAAAAAAGCACAGAAGAATCTACCTGGTTTGGTTTTTTTCTTCATTGATATCATAGCAGGAGTTTCATGCAATATGGAGATGTAAAACAAAGGTGAAATAATAGAATCATAGAATCATCTGGTTGGAAAAGACCTCTGAGATCATCAAATCCAATCATACCTGCCCACTTACTAAACTGTGTCCCTAAGAAACTCATCTAACCATTTTTTAAGTGCATCCAGGGATGGCAAATCCACCACATCCCTGGGCAGCCTCTTCCAATCCCTGACCATCCTTTCAGTGAAGAAATGCTTCCTAATGTCCAGACTAAACCTCCCCTGGTGCAACTTGCAGCCATTTCCTCTTGTCCTATCACTTGTCACTTGTGAGAAGAGCCCAGCAACCACCCCGTCACACCCTCCTTTCAGGCAGTTGTAGACAGTGATGAGGTGTCCTCTCAGCCTCCTCTTCTCCAAGCTAAACAAACCCAGTTCCCTCAGTTGCTCCTCGTAGGGCTTATTCTCCAGCCCCCGCACCAGCCTCGTTGCCCTTCTCTGCACATGCTCCAGCCCCTCAATGTCCTTCTTGTAGTGAGGGGCCCAAAACTGAACCCAGCACTCGAGGTGCAGCCTCACCAGTGCTGAGTACAGGGGCACAATCACCTCCCTGCTCCTGCTGGCCACACTGTGTCTCATACAAGCCAAGATGCCCTCTTGGCCACCTGGGCCACTGTTGGCTCATGTTCAGTCGACTGTCAACCAACACCCCCAGGTCCTTCTCTGGGTGCAGGTAGGAATACATACCTGACACTGTATAGGGTTAAATCTGCAGAAAAATTAGTATTATAACTTTTTTCAAGCACTGTCTATGACAAAGAATAAGTGGAAGCCTAAATTACCATTCCTCACAAAATCTTTTCCTAGTAGTTTGTGTGGAATATTTGGACTGGTAGCTCGTAAACTTATTTAAATTTGGGCTCTAAATTACAACACATACAATGTATTTGCAACATATACTTGATCTGAATTCTGCTGCCACCACCATTCCAAAAGTCTTAATCCCTTAGTCAAAAGAGTATTCATCTCGGTTGCTATACCTATCGCCTGTGTCATAACAGGAGACGACACTACAATTCAAACTTTGTGAAAAATAGGTAATCATAGATTGAATAGTGTTTCTTATGGTATTATGTGCAGTTTAAATTAGATGTGAGGTCACAGTCTTTTTGACTGGACATAGAGTCACAGTGTACCTGAATCATGGATAAAAAAAGAGCATACAAATTTTTGACAATTTTAACTGGTACTGATTAGAGGAAAAGGAAACTGGAAAGATGAGCTTGCAGTTATTTCAAAAGATGAAAGCATTTTGGAAATAATTCTGAAATTCTTGGAACATTCTGTTTCTGCATTTTTAAAGTCCTCCTTTTTAGTTAAAAGTAATTTTCCAATCTGAAAAATAAGGTAAGTATAGGAAACTAAAATATATAAGAAAAAATATTCCCAAATAAATATCTCAGATTACTCCTGTTAAATCCTTTTGGATTCTTTGTTATAAGCTATATTAATATCTTACACTGCTTCAGAGGGTTTTAATTCAGTCTGAGCCCTGGAAAGCCAATTTACTGGACAAAATTGCATTGCAGTTCAGTTGTTCAAATTATTACTCTCAGGGATCTAAACAACTGGACATTGTTATGCAGAGTTAATTCTACAGCACTCCTTTTTTTATTATTATTGGTAATGTCTGAAACATGTTGATCTCCTCAATAAACTGCAGAGTATATTTTCTCTTTTTTTTTTTTCGGTTTTGTTTGTGAAGTTGAATAAACAGTTTTGGAATTAATAACTATGATATTTTTATTTTATCACTAAGTAAATAAATTATTATTTTCTATTCATTAGCATTCTATTTATTTTCTGTGTGTACTCAGAAATCATTAAACTTCTAAGTTTCATTCCTTTTGCAGATTTTATGATAGCATTGTTGGAATCGAGCTGCACTTTCTGCTTCCACAGAAAGAGTTCTGGGATTTTTTAGTACAAAGTACTAGACAGCAACTATAAGTGCTCAACACCATGTACATGAGCCCATAAAGTCTTTACATTACTGTGACAAATTAATTATTTGTTAACATTTCATAGACTCGTATAATAGTTTAGGTTGGAAAAGACTTCTAAGGGTCATCTATAGGCCTCCTGCAGTGAGCAGGAACATCTTCAACTACATCGGGTTACTCATCCAACCTGACCTTAAATGTTTCCAGGGATGGGACATCTACCACCTCTCTGGACAATCTGTTCCAGTGTCTAATCATGCATTGTAAAAATTGTCTTTCTTCTAGGCTAAATCTACCCTCTTAGTTTAAATACTACAACCTCCAATGACTGTATCAACTAGGTCTCAAATGACTGTTGAGGGAGTCTGGCTGACTTGCTCTGGGGTGACTGTCCTTACTGCAGATATCTTCATTTAATTGAACATATTTGGCCTTATATATCCAGGTTCAGAATAATTTAGATTGATTTGAAATAGGTAAATATGACAAATGTAAAGGACTGTTGAAAAACATTTTAGTACCAGGTGTTCTGGTTTTCTAACATTTTAGCTTACCTTTGTTTAAGTACACTTTCTGAATGTTGACTTTACATTTTCTGACAGTGATAACATGGGCCATTGGTACGCAGAAAAGCCATTGCTTATATTTGTCCTTTGGAGGTGAAAGTTATTCTCAAGCGGATGGAATGCTGTAAGTCAAAGGGGTAAAAAAAGTCACATCTGTAGGGAGGACTAGACAGAACAGGTGACCTAAAACTGACCAATGGAGTATTCCGTATCATATATGTCACGCTCAGTATAAAACTGAGCGAACAAAAGGGTCAATGTCTCTTCTTTGAAGGCTGTTGTCTTATATGGACCTCATACAACCTTTTGCCCTTGACCCTGGACCCATGCTTATGCAGTTTGTGAGTCCAGCTCTCGTTTGCTGCTTACTCCAGCCTGAGATTGTTCTACAGCATCGGTGATGACTATAGCCATCAGACAGGAGGGTCAGTTTTGTATATTTGTATTTTTTTATCATTTCCCTATTGTTATTATTTCATTATCATCATCATCATTATCATCATCATCATCATCATCATCATCATTATTATTATTATTAAAGCTGTTTTAGTTTCCAACCCTGACTAAACCATGTCTGTTTATTCGGACTCAACATGGAGCACGAATAGGGCTGAACTGAACCAAGTTGGACCCTTCTGAAGAACTCCAGAATGTTGTCCACCTAGCCTGCTCAGATAGATCAGCAAGAACCATACCAGACTTTTGTTTGAAAAGTCTGTTATGTGAGTCTCAATGCAGGTGAGCAGTGGCTTTTTTAGCTCTGCTAAACAGCACTGCTGAAATCCTTCAGTTGGTAGAGCTCTAGCACCATAATCCTGAGATTTACCATTTGAATCCCAGCACAGAAAGCTTAGCAAAGTACAATTTGAAAGCATTACATTTTTTCTCTGAGAGCTGAAATGGTTGTAAATTAATACATACAGCTAATTTTATGCGTTTTGCCCTTGAAAAACTCTTTGACTCTTGATTAAAATAGTACTATTACTACAATGATGCGGGTGTTATTGGCTTAAATTTGAGTTATAGAACACGTAGTGTCTAGCTTCTTAATAGTCCTCAGAATTACATTGACTGCTATCAGTCTTAGATGCTGGTGTAAGGCAGTTGTTAACTACATATTCCCTGGATGTGGGCTGTTTTGTGGTATTTTTAGTACCCACAGATTTCCTTGTGAATTTTGGGGATGAAATACTGCATGATGCCTTTGTGGAATTCTGTGTACAGCATTCCCTCATCATAGCCTTGCACATGTTATGTAAGACAGATCATATGTTATAGCTTAGTTGCTCCCTTTGACATCTTTGCAGTTATCAATTTTAAGTGCTGGATGAAATAGATACTCATTATTTATGGCCTCATTGTAGTATAACTTGCGATACGTATAGCCGTAACCTTACCTGAGAATTTCGGCACAACTTAGCAAACTTTGTTCCAAATTGCACTTTTGGCCTTGACTGGGATTGGGTTCATTAGGCTGCTGATCAAAGCTGTGTGGGTCTAAACCATGACAGTTTACTGGAGCCCAGTGCGGGGCCTGAACCCACAACCCTGACATTACGAGTCTAGTGATCTACCGACTGAGAACAGAATCAATAAAATAACTCTTCATTGCTGTGGTGAATTACTTGTACCTATGCACTTGCTTTCTTATTTGCAGTTAGATTACCAATGCACTGCTATTCTTTTGTAAGTGGTTTTCTTTTGGTTATGTTTCTCAAAAATAAATTGTATTTAGAAATAATAGCTTGTTAAAGAATAATGCATTCTACTTTCTTAACTCTTCTTTTATGATCAAAATTTAAATCAATTCCCTTATCAATAACATCTCTCTAGAAAATGTCTTGAAAACAATTTTCCTCTTAAAAATATGCAATCTTTCTACTCCCATGCATCATTAGATCAGCTTTACGAATGCTTCTTATGGTTTAGGATCCTCTGTGTGTGCCAATTCAAAGTGCTGTATCTCTAATGATTTTTTATTTTCTAAAGTCCACAAGTATAAAGAAGATACATGAAAAAAATTCTGTGAATTTCTTGATTTGAAATCTCCAGAGCTACATAATTCCTTTTGCATCAGTTAGCTGGTAAAAGTAACCAATGCTTCTTTTATTTAGTATTTTTGTCTGAGTCTTCTTTTACCATTTTAATTCTTTGTCATTCATATTTATTTCAGTCTTATTTTCAGTATAATATTTAAATTTCATTCAAAATAATATAGTGGTTAAATCTTTACAGATACATACATACTGAAGTTTGACGGTCCATTCCTCATCACTTTATCTCATCTTATGTACTACCCTGGTGACAGACCTTCCCTGACTTACTTCCTGTGTGAGTGAAAGCGTACAGATACACACAGAAGTATATGCTCATAACATAAGTTTAAAATGTATTTTTTTCTTCTCAAATCTTATCCTTCTCAGAATCATTTTAATGTCTGTTATGATTTGTATGATTTTTTTCTAATCTGAATTTGTCTAGTTTATACTTCCAGTTTCTTCACTTTTTTCAATATTTGTTGGAGATCCTGAAAAGCCTCATATTACCAGTAGACCATGTTTAAACTAAGTTAAACTGAAAAAAACCCCACCTTAAAAAAAGAAGAAACTATTAATATAACCTTAAGTCTTATGAGGTATATTTTAACAAATCTTTTAACCAAATGACTATGAATGGCAAATATTTTACTAAAAAGAGGTAAAAAGCTAGAGGAAGATTGCAAGTGGAGCCGCACTAGTCTACAGACTGTTTTTACTTAATATTATAAAATATGACCTTGGCATGAAACTTTCTGATGATAGAGAGATGGGAATTATTGTATATACAAAGGACAATTAAAGTATCATGAAAGAGAAAATAATTGTGGATATATAGAAACAGTGAAATTTTCCAGAATGAAGCGTGGAGTCAGATTTCTTTTATAAAGTGGAAGTTCATTATTTAAAATGACAGAGCAGGTGAAATTCCAATGTGCAATCTTTTTCTCTACTAATTGCAATGTAGCCATGAATGAAAAGGAATTACATATAACAATCAAGATAGTTCAAGCTGTACAAAGGTTTATAATACTTCATATATCTCATTTTAGAATAAATTTTATTAATTGAAATAAAAACTATTAAAATCTATGCATTTTTGCCAACAATAAACAAATCTATTTATTCTGGTAGCATGGAATTCTAGAGTCCTGGAAATAATGGATTCTTTAAAGGCTTTTTGAACTGATGTTTGGTTGTGGCAATCCTCTTACAGAAAGTTGTCAAGATGCTGGAAAACATATTAATTTGTGGGAGAAACGTCTGGTGAGGAAGTTGAGTGAGGTAGATCTTTGTAGCTCAGTGTGTGAAGCTTCTGTAGAGTCATTTGGGAGACATGGTTGGGTTTTCTCATGGACAGGAATTAGTCTTTTTTGACTGACCAATGTCGAATATAAATGTTGTGGTTCTTGGTGGTTTTTTTAGATGTCCTGGCAATACTTCTCCGCTGTGATGGTTTCACCGCAATTCAAGAAGTTGTCATTATTGATTTTGATTGGCAACCACCAAACAGTGACCATAACCTTCTTTCATTGCAGTTTTGGTTTGAGGAAGTATTGTGGTGCTCGAGCACAGTACAGCCACTGCATGGAACACTGTTGTTGGTCATATAGAATCCATTTTCTTACACATGTCACAATGTGATCAATAAAAAGATTGGCTTTGTTGGGCAAAAGAAGCACAGAGCAGACTTCATAATGGTGGTTTTGTTGATTTTCTTTCAGTTTGTGCAGCACCCATTTGTCAAACTTTTTAAGTTGTCCAGTTTGGTGCAAATGTCGAACAACCGTTGAATGGTCAATGTTTATTTCTCCTGATACCTCTCAAGTTGTTTTGTGTGGAGTCACTTCAGTAATGGCCCTCAGTTGGTTGTCATCTATCGCAGAATGAAGTCAGCAACTCTCCTTATCTTCAAGCCTCTCATTTCTATCACAAACTTTTTAGAACCAATGTCAAGATGTGCATTCATCGACAGTCCCCTGGCCAAATGCTTGGTTGACATTCCTAGCAGATTCTGTTACTTTATGTCCCCTTTTGAACTCATATAACAAAATCACTTGAATCTGGATTTTTTTCCTCCATCTTTAATTTGACAGTATAGTATAAAAAATCATAAACAGTGAAAAAAAACCCATTAGCATTTATAAGTGGAGTGAATTTCATGCTTTAAAATAGTATACTACTTAAATACACTTAAGTGAAAGCTTTTATAAACATAAAAGGAAATCAACAAGGTTAAAATTATTGAATTTAATTGAAGATGTTAAGTAAAAAAGATTAGTTGCTGATCGTATATAGACTGAAAAATAGAAGAAACTTTCTTGCCATCAAGAGGTAAGGTTCTTGAATGGTCTCAAAATACAAAAATATTCCCTAGTAGTTCTGTGACAGAACTCGACAAGTTTATGGGAATTAACAGGACTACTTGTAATAATACTAAGTGTATATATGTGACAAGCCAGTCTTTTCCTTGTAATCAATATTTGTTTTAAGTATTGTCAATTTTTTTTTCTTCATGATAGTCTCTTTCTCAGGAGTTGACTAGCTATACCTTACAAATACTGTCTTTCCTTTTTGTGTGGGATGATATCATGGTTTGGTGATGCAATAGTAAAAAGTTACTGCTTGTCCTTCATATTTATTTTTTTGTTCCAGTTCTCATGACCCATAATCATTCAAATCTTTGAAATGCCTATTGTATCCTATATTCTGGTACAATATAGCCATAAGAAAACAATACTACTACATTTTATACTTGATTTTATTGAGGGTCGTTGATTCTCTTGAATGTGATGTCAGAAACATTTGAAGTCAGTGACTTAGAAAGAATTAATTACAGTTGACTAATGTAGACAGCAAGGGGAAATATTTGAGTTAGTCATGGATCTCTTTAGGCCTATTGGCTACAGAAACCTACTTTTGGACTATGATGTTCTCTCTCTGCGTATCTCCCTCACAATATCTCTTCTAACTATCTCTTCTAACTTCATCAATCAAACCAGCTCATCAGATTTCAGCAATATTAGATAGATAAAAAGTATACTCATAAACTGACAGTTTATAAATACTATAATTTATTGCTCAGACTCCTGAAAATCATCTTTTTTGAATATGGTTCTTCCAACAAGTATCTTGTACCCTTTAAAATAAAGCTGCAATATTTAACTCCTTCTCTCTGCTTTCATGAAGGAATTATTACAATTATTCATAAACTTCAAACTCCTAATTAGTCAATTGATCAAGTGCTCAAGATGTGTAAGCACATAGCTATGCATATTAAATTGAACTAAAAAAAAGAAAGATCATAGTGTGGTTTTCATGAACTGCTTCTAGGGTTTCTTCTCCTCAGTTCTGGTATAACTCCACAATAGGAATACTTCAGCATGCACTCAGTAGGATCAGGAAATCTGGCCACACTTTCCATCCAGAGTACAGAATTTACACTGTTGGAAGACATAAATTAGTTAAAAAGACCAGGAAGTACATTTGCACCCATTCGCTGAAGAGAGAAATGCTGCCAAAATAATTTTTTAAATCAGTTTCCACACAATGTCTCTCATACTTTCACAAAATTTCCCTTTATTTAGGAGGTCTTTGGTACTGGGCAGCAGAAGCAGTGAAAAAAAGTACCTGCTCATGTTTGAATGACTTGTTGGATCTCCTTTGCTTTCTCAGCAGCAATATTTACATGAACGCCTTTCCAAACTCAGTGAATACGCTGTCGTTGCAGTGCTTTGTCTCTCCTACTGATGTTCATTTCCCCTCCATCCATTTCAAATTTCCATACTATGTTATGTTTTCTTACTCTTTGTTTGTAGTATTCACAGCCAAGTGTTTCTGAACTTTAGGTATTACAAGTAACTTGTGTGACAAAACTTTGTCAACAGTGCCTTCAGAAAATGTTTTTTCCATCAGAAAAATTGCATTTGTGTTCAGCAAGATGTCTTCCTTCAGTCTTCAATGTTATAGTACCTTCAGAATTAAACAATAAGCATTTGATTCCTGAATGAAGGTTAAAATTATTTTCTCTAACTGGCAGTCCTGGTAGAAATAATGTATTTTAATACTTTTGTTCACTAAAACTAATCTGGATTTTTGAAAGCAATTAGTCAACAGATAGCTTTCCAGGAGTGGATCGTTTTTTATTAAGCAAATAGTGAAATTTCAACACCTCTATTTGGACATAGGTAATACTGCATCTGGATTTCCTCATAATTTTTTCTTTACATCTGTAATTATGTGACTATACCTCAGCTCCACTGAAAAACAAAAAAAATGGACAAAATTCTCAGATGACATTCAATAGTTACCAGACATAGACATGAATGAAAATGAATTCTTATAAATACTTTTATAATTTAATCCCAATAGATAGGAATACAGAACAGGTTTCAGTATTTCCATACTCTTACGGAGGCCAAACAGGAAAATATGTCTCCATACACCATTATTGTTATATAATATAATATTTAGATTAATCATTTAACCTACAAAAACATAAATTACCATTAGTTGGAAAAATCATACACGTCATTCAAATCTTAGAGGAAAACAAGAGAAGTTCTCAAGGTGGCAGTTTATTGCAAACTAACAAACTTCTTGTGCCAGAGGGATTGACATAGGATTTGTGTTCTCAGCATTAATTCCTGGTACCAAGAGGAAGACGCAAAGAAGGTAGCTTATATCCCAAAAGTGAAAATTTGAAAACTTTATAGCACTTAAAATTTAGGTGAAAACGTTGCCATTCTCATATCTCCTTGAAAATAGGAAATGGACATTTGAATCTGAAGCACATAATGAAAATTCAAGTTTCACATTTGTGGTACAAAAGCAATTGCATCCTAATATTCTAATTCATATATTACAGACACTCAAATGGGACTGACCATATAAAGAAATGTAGAGTACAACTACTTCTACTCCTGTAAAATTAAAGGAACTAGGAGCTAAAGCTATAAATCAAAATATAGCAAAACCTTACTAAATAATGATTAGCAACTAGCAAAGAAATTTGATCAATTGAGGACAATAACTGTGAAACAAATCATTTAGGAGAAGCTCTGTGGTGATTCAGCAAACATCAGGTTCAGAAACTGTAGCATGCAGGAAATGTGGAAGAAAGACAATAACAAACTTTGAGATTTCAACCTCATCAGTTTAAGGAATCTTTGTAATCGCAGTATCACAGTATTGTAAGGTTGGAAGAGACCTTTGAGATCATCGAGTCCAACCTATGAACCAACACCTACACCTACTAACTACACCTACTCCTACTTGTCAGTTACACCATGTCACTAAGTGCCTCATCCAAATTCTCTTTGAACACTGCCAGGGATGGTGACTCAACCACATCCCTAGGCAGAGCATTCCAGTGAACAATTACCCTCTCAGTGAAGAACTTCTTCCTAATGTCAAGCCTAAACCTCCCCTGGCGAAGCTTAAGACCGTGTCCTCTCGTTCTGTCACTGGTCACCTGAGAGAAGAGCCCCACTCCTGCCTCACTACAGCCTCCCTTCAGGTAGTTGTAGAGGGCAATAAGGTCTCCCCTGAGCCTCCTCTTCTCCAGGCTAAACAACCTCAGCTCCCTCAGCCGCTCCTCATAGGGCTTGTGCTCCAGCCCCCTCACCATCCTCAGATGATATTTCATTAGAGAAATTTCTTATCATGGACACCGGCTAGAAAATCCAGGATGGTTAGAACTTGCGTGTCAGTATGTGTATGCTACTTGAAGAATGATTTGCTGTGGGAGTCTAGAGTGACCAGAGTGTTGAAAATCTATATGTTTTGTTGCCGGTCTACCAAGTAGGAAATCACTACATCGAACATGAAGCCTTTTTAGACAGGATCACAAATAAAAATTGTTTGTAATATTTCAGTGTCATGACTTCATTGTAAAACTTTACCAAACAGAATGCAACAGACTAAGAATGAACATCTGTTATCATACAAATATCGGAGCACGAACCTGTCTATTGAAAACATTTTCTTATCCCAAAACACACACACAGACACACATACATACACACAAACTCCATAACATGATTGTAATACTATGAACAAATACTTTCACCAAACTAGCCATAATGATAAGTTTCAGTTGCTCGTGTAGTTCTAGAACAAGAAATGTACTTAACATATTTTTCTTTCTGGTATGCACAGATTTTACTTCGCCTGTTCAACTGTCATTGTATCCATCCACAAGTTTTCTAACTTTCATGATTTTTTCTCCCCACCTCACAGAAGAGGGGAGTGGTGTGCCAGCTGGGTCAGTGTTTGACTGTTTTTTTCCCTGAGATCATGTACTCTCATCCTTCCCTAATAAATAGAGTAGAAAGAGAGTTCAATCAAGGCAGATAAATGACAAAGAATCTTTGTAAAAGTAATTGTTTATTTTTCAACCTAGTGAGTTAGAGTCAAAGAGTTAAGTGTGTGGAACCTTGCATGATAGATGATAAATACAGAAGTAAAAAGAAGGACACAGTGGTTTTTTTCTGAACATTTTATATGATGAGATAGTACCACCAGCTGTTAGAAAGAGAGCTGACATAGGCTCATATTGCAGAAGAAGTACAAAGTTTAAAGATTAATTAATTATGTGAGAAATAATATTAATTTAAACCCTCCTGCAAAAGGAAATAACAGATAGCATGACTTTTGATTTAAAACTTCTGAGAGTATCTGAACAGCTGTTTTTTATTCGTTTTAGGAGGTTGCAAAAGGACTAAGGTAGACATTAAGTCTGCCAGAAAAGAGGATACGATATATAATAAGACCATAGATGGATAGAGAGTTTAAACATTTCAAGAGATAAAATTGTTCAATAAAGGTAAATGTAGAATAAAAATTACTTTGATGGGTCTCTATCACACAAAACCATGTTAATCATAAATTATAAGCTGTAAAAAGGGAATTCTACAGTTAAAAGACAAGCCTGTTTGTACCACTAATGAATGATGAGGAACTGAAACACACACCCCAAATCTCAATATGAAGAATAATGACAACTTTGATAAGGCCCTTACAAAGGCATCTCCATGCTTCATAAAATATGTAGAAGTGAAAGACAAAGAATTTTGTTTTAAATCCCACGATAGAAGCCTTTGTGTGATTAAAATTTAGTAAGAAGTTTTAAACATAAGAATTAAAATATCTTACATTGAAACATGTAGATTATAGGCTTACATAAAACAAATGAGAATGAAAAAGAATTTAATATTACTTTATTTTAGAGTGCACTTATCAACATTTCATGAACAATGTATTTCAGTGAATGATGTCTTATATTACACATTATACAAATGATATGTTCTCTTATTATATGTTAATTCGTACATAACGGATGAGGGCTTTGCACTCCAAGAGGCAGGTCAGAATATGCACAGACAATGCAATACCAGGTCAGAAAATAGGGTTTTATTGCCTCACAGTCTTCCCAGGGCTCCCCAACAATGACTGGGGCAGAGGTTCACAGCAAGTGGGAGATCTTCATGGAGTCATTGAGCTTTGACCCATGGTGAGGAGCATAGGATCTAGCACATCTTATCTTTTATGTGTTAGGTGGGTGCATGATTGGCATGTGCAAGTGGTGGATTGGCCTAAGTACTATTCGTGTGTTCGTATGATTAGTGAACAGTGAAGCCAGGTGCATGATATTGTTTACATTCTGGTTGCTGCCAAGAGAAAATATAAAGCTATTTTTGCAGGATGTTTTGGTACAAGAGTGTGGGAAGTCTGAACAATGTCCTTCACCTACTCTTCTCATAATTCTTCCACACTGGCCCATACACTCCAGCCCTGCAACATATTTCAGACTATCCTGCTCACTGTGACTACAGTTATTCCATTTGTTGTGATTCCGGCATGTAGGAAGATACAAGAGATTTTACATAAAAAGGATATTATAACATAAAAAAAGACAAAGCTTAAGAGGACAAGAACATCACCTTGAATTAAATTGCCTACCCATCCAATTAACAAGCCAAACCAGTTTGCCAGCCATGCCCCTCTGTTATTTTGATGGGTACCTTGCAGGATTTCTTGGATGTGACTGAGGTTATCTTCAATGGATCTTCATCTGTGATATTAAAGCAGCATATCCTTTTTTAAAATCATGACAGCCACGATTTTGTTGCAGCAGGAGGTAGTCTGTTACCAATCTATTCTGCAATACACTTTGTCATACTGTACCAACCTCCTTATTGAGCGAGGCTATGGCTTTTGATGTTCAATTAAGTTCTTGGGTTAAGGCACAGGCAGCATATACCAGTTGTCTGTAATTGTGAATGAATACCCTCGGGGTTGCTTACAAAGCTTAGCAATAATCCCAGGGCTTCACTTTGGGACAGCAAATTTAGTGTGAAATATAGTTTTCATCCAACACGTGTCGAGGTCTTCTTCATCAGGGTGCTAGAAATGGAAGAATGCTGAATGTTACATGACCTATAGTGCAAGGTCCTCCAGTGACATTGGCAGGAATGTAGGTGTAGGCAGTGGTTCCACATAGTATGAACCAATCTAATGGCAACATAAGATAAGCTTTGTCATAGGTAACATTCATAGTAACATTCCATTCTAATAGCCTATGGGTTACATTCACTTGTGGTACAGTAGCATTAACCGAGGTGAAACATAAGATCAGCCACTGAAACATCTCAGCTTAAAAGCATGGGTCCAAGATATGGGGAGACGATGCTTACATCATAGAGGTTCAATGATGTTGCAGAAAAGTGAAAGTTTTTCAGCAAGGTATTCTGCTGCATCATAGCAAGTGGAGTTGGCACACATAACAAGTTCTAAGTGCATCATGTACAGATTGACTGTCTGCAATACATAAGACAGACTGATTAGCAGATTGTTGAGCTAACCTAGGTGTATACAGGAGATGCCGGATGTTCTGGCAGATTCAGAGTACGTGTCATGCAAACCCTCAAAATGCACACTTGCCTCATGTTGCAAATGTTACAATGGGATATCGTAAGGTTCAGGTAATACTAAAGCTGTGGCTCTGGGCCCACTTGCCAGTATGGTTCCTGGTTGTTTTTACTATTGTGGAGCTAGGATACAAACGCTAGCAAGGATATTACCCAGTGGTGTCGTTACAACACAAGAGGTACTTGATCCATGGGCAAGCATACCACGTGTGAATGGATCTCCTTGTGTGAGAGTGACTGGTGATGAAACAGATGCCTGGAATGATAAAACTTGATAAGAGCTGATTAACAAAGGGCTCAGTTGCAGTGGACATACTGGAGTAAAAACCCCATACATTATGAGAAGGGCACTCAAGGTATATATTTAGGCTTAGTTGCATATTATCTTTTAATACTGTTGCAGTAGCAGCATCAAATTTAACTTCACCTGAAGTGAGGATGTGAAGAATTCATCCTCCATCATGCACTGTAATGTGAGCAGGTGAAGGGATGATGGTAAGTGTTTACAGCTTTTGATACAGTTCTTTCAGAGTGTGTGTACAAATCTGTCAAACACTCCCAACTCTACTTGTCTCTCCCTTCGCAGCTGTACCAGGGGACAGGCTTGTACTTCTTCAAGACCTGGCTCTAACTCATGGCATTGGAATGAAGAGAAGATCTTCTGATGTGACCATCCCACTGCCCCGGATTCCGGGAAGGATGCACTAGGACCACATGAACTTGGGTTACTGTGGCGGGTGCTTTACTACTTCACCTTCTTTTATTAACCATACGAATCATCAAAGATGTAAAACTGCTGTATAGAGTTCTACATGACAAGTCACAGAAGCAATTGAAAGAAAAGGTGAATCAAGCCATTTGGCAGAAGTGAAAGCTATCCAGCTGGCTTTAGACATTGCTAAGCGAGAAAGACAGCTAGTATTTTATCTCTGTACTGACTCATGGATGGTAGAAAATGCTTTGTGGGGGTGGTTAAAGCAATGGAAATGGAATAACTGGCAGGCTAGAGGTAAAACCATTTGGGCTGTCACATTTTGGAGAGATAATGCTGCCTGTCTAGACAAACTAGTCATAAAAGTACATCATGTAGATGTTTATGTACCCAAGAGCCGAGCCGCTGAGAAACGTCAAATCAACCAGCAAATGGGTAAGGCTGCTAAAGTGTTTGTGACAGATTTGAACTGGCAATGTAAAGATGATCTTTTTCTAGCTCTGTGGGCCCATGACGCTTCAGGTCACCAAGGAAGGGATGCAATATACAAATGGGCCCATGACTGAGGGTTGGACTTAACCATGGACACTATTGCACAGATTATCCACAAATGTGAAATGTGTTTCAATAAAACGAGCTAAAAGTTTGTGGCATGGGGGACAGTGGTTGAAATGTAAGTATGAGGAGGCCTGGCAAACTGACTGTATTGGACTCCCTCAAATTCACCAGGGTAAGAACTATGTGTTTACAATGGTTTGAAACAACTACCAGATGTCTGGAAACATACCCTGTGCCCCATGCTACTGCCCAGATATTCATCCTGGGCCTCAAAAATCAAGTCTTATGTTGACACTGCACACAGAAAGAACTGTCGGACAATGGTATTGATTTCAATAACATTCTTCACAGAAAAATCACAGAATTGTTGAGGTTGGAAAAAACCTTTAAGTTAATTGAGTCAAACCCTAAACCTAAAACTTCTAAGTCTGTCACTAAAACATGTGTCTAAGGACCACATCTACACGTTTCTAAAACACTTCTAGGGATGGTGGCTCAACCACTTCCCTGGGAAGCCTGTTCCAATGCCTGACATCCCTTTCAGTGAAGTAATATTTCCTGATATCCAGCCTACACCTGCCTTGGCACAACTTGAGGCCATTTCCTCTCATTTGATCACTTGTTACTCAGGAGATCACCATCCACCTCACTACAACCTCCTTTCAGGTAGTTGTAAAGAGCCATAAGGTCACAACTTAGCCTCTTTTTCTCCAGTTTAAAATGCTTTTTCCCTCAGCCACTCCTTATAAGGAGTCAATGGGGGGAATAAATTTTGTATATTCTGTTTTTCTTCTTAATAGTATTGTCATTATTACTGTTGTTATTATTGTTGTTGCTGTTCTTTTATTAAAGCTGGTTTGGCTTTAATTTTAGTTTCCAGCCCACAAGTGTCTCTCTCATTTCCCTTTCCCCTTTTCCTCAAGGTGGACAACATTGAGTCCACACTGCTTGTATTTAGCTGCTGATCCAGCCAGAAAGGGGGCTAAACGTTGATAGGCTGGTTAATACTCAGGGGACTATAGCGCCCTGGCTCTTGTAGCATTAACCCTTAACTGGAGGTCAAGGAGTTCTTAGGCATTTCCATTGCTTTCTCAGTTCCAATGGCTTTTGTTCTCTGTGGTTTCCTTCTTCCTGCGAAACTACTATGAGATTTTCTGTCAGAGATGAATTCACAGATCACTTGAACCTCAGCTTTGCTGAGAGAAGATGGATCTTGGGTAATAAATGAGTCTGGAACAATGGTGATAGTGATACTCTTTTCTCTCCTTTTTTTTTTTTTTGATATTGTAAATTTTTGCTCAGAAGCAGTAAAGAGTTACAAGACAAATAACCAAAGTTAAGCTTTGGAAAACAGTTTATAGAGAAGTTCTGAAACACCTATTCAAAAGACTTCTATCTGAGAGCTTCAAAAAAATGTTTTGACAAACACCTTAAGGAAATGATTTAGATACATCTTTGAGAGAGAAGTAGTAGTAGGTAAATTTGTAGAGTTCCTTCTAGCCTTTCTATCTGTCATTTCATGGAACTGTTAATACTCACAGTGACAATACAGGCAGTTATATGTGATATAATTCCTCTCTTTTAATATTTTTAGTGTTTATTCCTTTCATTTTTTTTTTTTTTCAAAAATTCTCATTATATGTTTAATTTTGTAAAATGTTGAGGATAATATCTCATGTCCTGAATAGTTTTGATCTAGATATTTGAAAGAGTGAAGAGTTAATATTTTCCAGAGGGGAAAAAAAAAAGAGTATTTCTCTTCTGTAATAGTTAATTAGGCTTGTTTACTTCATAAGCAAAGACAAAACTACGAGCACTCTGGGAGGCAAAGTGTGGTGATTTTAGTTATAATTCTACTGTAAAGAAAAATATTACTGGTTTTGTGTACAGGACAAAATCAGATATAAAGTCAGACACTAGAGCTTCTTTTGACAGTATTAATATTTTTTAATGAATGGTTTTGTCCCTCAAAAAAGAAGAAGCAGGAAGATCTTAGTCTATTTTAGCATGCATTGATGTATGTTATTCTAAGAGTGCCTATAATTTTTTGTTGGTAAGAAACCAAATAGGAATCATTTGGAACAACATGATTTCTGATCTTTGAACTGTGTTACTTTAATGGAATTTGGCCTGACTGATATTTGAAAATAGTGTTTAATCAGTTTTAAGTGCTCTAAACATTTGATATTTGAACTTGGCCAGCTGAGTCAGGTGTTATTGTCAATTTGGGGTTTTTTTTCTCAGTCTTTTACTTGCACACAGGTGCCATTTTCTATTTAGTGTTATTGTGTGTTCCAGGGTTTCCAGCTGTAACTTCATCCTTGGAAATTGCTGTTTGGAAATTTTTAAAAAATATTAGAGTCTAAATTTCCGAGACATCCAATTCCAGACTATTTTACCTTTCTTATGAGGGGGCTAGGTTGCCTCAACACACGCTTCATTTTTCAGAAGCATTAGTAAGCAAACATTTTGTGAAGATCATGATGTCAGTACTTTACACTCTTTGATCCTGTAGGGTTCCGAAACTGCTGTTAGTTTGAAGGGGAAAGAGTGGTAGATATATTGTTTGGGTTGACCCAAATCAACTGTTAAACCTGCTAGGGACTCACAGGGTTCTTGGGGAAGGATAGAAGAACTGAATGTGAATAGATTTGACATGGATCAGACTCTTAGAAATATCTTATATTTTAACTGGCTTTGATCAGCCAGGTCTAGCATCTATGCTTGCTTTGTCTGCAAGGTTGCTCTAGGATGCCAATGTGCCAGGTTTCTTCAATGCACCAGAACACATTGTTTCTCTGCACTTGTATCTTAAGTTAAGAAGGAAGACTTAGGAGAGGCACAGATTGGTGTGCTTGTGTCTCTGTTTATGTTGTAAACATGTCACAAAACATCAGACAAAATGAAAACTGCAACTGATTCATCTATACTCTCAAGAAGTTCAATATGTTTCAAGCAGCAATTTCAGTAAAAAAAAAAATACGTGACAAATGTGTTGGTTTTATCTTCCTTGAGCAGAAAGTAGTTTATAGTTATATAGGTAATAAATATTTACCTCAAACTCTGTATTTCATGTTAAACCATTGACATTTTGATAGATAATGATGACATGATAGGTGAATGACAGTCAGAATACCCTTTTTTACTCCTATTTGGCTTCTACTGACAATAAGGAGACAACTGCTGATAAAATGCTGTTGATAGGGGATAATTATGAAGATGACAGTCTTGTCTTTCATCACAGATTTCTCTTTCCTAGGTCCTATGGTGTCAGAATTTTGACAATGCTCTTCCTCAGTTGATTTTCTGTTGTCTCTTGACTTTTTTCTTGCTTTCTCTGCCTGGCAGAGAAGGACCTGGGGATGCTGGTTGACAGCAGCTGAACAAGAGCTGGCAGTGTGCTCAGGTNTTGTGCCAGGGGAGGTTTAGACTGGACATTAGGAAGAAATTCTTCACTGAAGGAGTGGTCAGGGATTGGAAGAGGCTGCCCAGGGAGGTGGTGGATTTGCTGTCCCTGGAGGTTTTTAAAAGATGGGTAGATGAGTTCCTTAGGGACATGGTTTAGTGGGGACACAGGCATGGTTGGACTCGATGATCTCAGAGGTCTCTTCCAAATGTATGATTCTATGATTCTTGAATTCCACTGCTTAGCATAGTTTTTTAACAAACTATATTGCCTGGCCTATAACCATTATTTTTACATCAAACAGAAATGGTTGGTATTGAAGATTAGTGATGTTAATTACTCATTCTCAAGTCGTAGATGTCTAAGGAGTTTAGATGAGTAATTACATTTCAGATCATAGGATATCAAAAATTCATTTTTACTACTTTCCTTGTACAAGTTTTTCTTTTATTTTTAATGAATTATATTATTTTTTTTTTTAAAATAGACTTTTCCAAGGTCAATTTTTACTGAAATTTTCTTTGACTTTTCTGGTTATTATTTTTTGTCTTTAATGAACTGTCCCCTTTTCACTTCTGAAAAAAAAAATAAAATCTAATACGTGGTGAATACAGATACATAATAATAACTAACATAAATTATCCTGTTGTATTTTAAAAGCTCTTTTGGACACTTTATTCACTTATACATAATTTTGTAAAATCTTAAGCAGATTTTTTTGTGTAATAGTTCTTAGTAGGTAAAATAAAAAGATTTAATTTTGATCAAAATATTTTTTCAGTAATAAAAACATATATACTTTTAAAGATCAACTGTGAAAAATCCTATTTATGTCCATAAAATACTTAATAATGTCATTATTGAGATATTTTAGGATACTGCTTAACTGCTCTGCAGACCGAAGGAGAAACACCTGTCTCATCCAGAGAGATGCTGGAGTCAAGTAAGGCAATCCAATCTGCTACCTGGATAACAACCAGCACAGTGACGAGAAAGCAACGGGTGGCTGACAGTGGAAGAACATCTGAAGACTCCCATTTGCTGACCCAACTCACACTCCAGAGAAGTGTGTTGCCTACCAGGGTCTTGTATCAGGGATGTCTCCAAGAGGCCTTATGTAGCTGACTGACAACTATTTGATGTTGTTGTTTCATGTGGGCAACAGTGACACAGACAGGAGCAGTTTAATGGCTATCAAAAAGGATTACAGATCCTTGGGAGCAGCAGTAAGGGACTCTAAAGCTCAGGTAGTTTTTTCATCAGTCATGCTGGCCAAAGGTAGAGGGTTAAAAAGGGGCAGTCAACTCTGACAAATCGACAAATGGTTACAGGACTAGTGCTGCAGTCAGGGGTTTGGTTACTTAGACCATGGGACTCACTTTGACAAATTTGGTCTGCTGGGGGCTGATGGGATCCATCTGCGTCCTTAGTCATAGACTTCCCAGCCAAGTGAAAAGGGTTTTAAACTAAAGTGGCCAGGGGAGGGGAACCTCAATCCATTCCACTCCCACCAGTTTGATGCCAGTGCCAGCAATACATCGCCAGAGCCTGGAGAAGGAGCACAGATCAGCAGGAGGGCACCTGAAAAGCAACACAAGAATCTCCAGCCAGTAAGACATCTTCATCAGGGCTCAGCTAAAGTACCTTTATGCAAACACACGCAGCATGGGGAATAAAAAAGAAGAGCTAGACACATGCACATGCCTGCAGGGCTGTGATCTCATTCACATCATAAAGGCATGGTGGGATGATTCCTATGATAGGAGTATTGGGATGAAGGGATACAGGCTTTTTAGGAAGAACAGGCAGCGGAGACAAGGAAATGAAAAATAAGAAAGTCATTGGTGACAACCAACATTTCTTTTACTAAGAGCAAATTACACCTGGTGCATTTGATGGCCTTCTATGATGGGGCTACAGCATTGGTGGATAAGGAAAGAGTAACTAACAATGTCTACGTGGACCAGTGCAAAGCGTTTGACACTGTCCCTTACAATGTTCTTGTCTCTAAATTGGAGAGACATCGTTTTGACAGATGGACCACTTGGAGAATAAGAAATTGACTGAATGGTCTCACTCACAGAGTTGTGGTCAACTGCTCAAAGTCCAGGTGGGCACTGGTGATGAGTAGCATTCCGCAGGGGTTGGTGTTGGGACCAGTGCTGTTTAATATCTTTGCCAGAGACATGGACAGAAGGAGGTGATTTTCTCCCCTCTACTCTGCTCTTGTGAGACCTCTCCTGGAGTTCTGTGTTCAGTTCTGGAATTCTCAGCACAGGAAAGACATGGATCCGTTAGAGTGAGTCCAAAGGATGGCCACAAAGATGACTAAAGGGCTGGATCAATTCCCACATGAGGAAAAGCTGAGAGAGTTGAGCTTGTTTAGCCTAGAGAAGAGAGAATACCTGGGGCAGATGTTATGGCAGCCTTTGAGTACTTAAAGGAAAGATAGGGACAGACTTTTTATCAGAATGTAGTGTAGGACAAGAGGTAATGGTTTTAAGCTAAAAGGGTACATCTAGATTAGACATGAAGAAGAAATTTTTTACAGCAAGGGTGGGGAGTCACTGGAACAGGTTGCCTAGAGAAGTAGCAGTTGCCCCATCTCTAGAGTGTTCAAGGCCAGGTTGGATGAGGCTTTGAGCAACCTGACCTAGTGGAACGTGTCCCTGTCTACGGCAGTGGGATTGCACTAGCCAATCTTTAAGGTCCCTTCCAACCCAAAGCATTCTATGATCTGCTCTAAAACTGATATTAAAAAAAAGCCTGAGATTAATTAATTTTCTACTACTACTCTGCACATAACAAGTTGAAGTGAGTTTAGTTTCCCTTTTCTGCTTATACACTGAATTAAATTTAGACACCACTGAATAGCCATAAGATACCAATGATTTTCAATCAGTTTTACACTGGGTCAGATTTAAAGTGCTGACTTGTGTATGAAGGGTTGATTACGTAGTTTCTTGGCCTAGATAACACAGAAAAAATGATATTGTTTTTTACATATTATTATGAAAGCCCAAAATATACTGGAACATAAATATATTCAAATTAAAATTTGAAAGATCTACTCGAGTGAAACCATGAATTTGAGTTTTCTCTTCTGCTGGGTGAAAAAAATAAGTTTACAAAATTTAATTAAAACTTTTAATTAGTCTTCTGTTATTTTTAGAGTGTTTCAAGGCTTTGTAATTGAGCCTTCATCATTGTACAAACAAATAGAATTAAAAAATTTTATATGGTTGTTACTTTCTATTGTTTTGACAATTTAATACTTAATTTTATTTTAGTTTTAGTTTCTATCATGCTTACAGATTAAGTAAAGAAATTCCCAGCAAAAATCAAAATACTGGAATCCCTAGGTAATATTTCACCTTAAAATTTATTTATATTTAGTATAGTGTTTCATCATGCTCCGTTCCACAAAGCTGCTTATTCCATTATGGGTCACAACCTGGTCGTGAATTTCTAGAAAGAAACCTAATCACTGCCATATTATGTTTCAGTCACCTTTGTATAAAATATTGCTTTCCGAGTTACCTTAATGTTTGCTTTCAACAAGGAGTTGTTCTTCAAATAAGTGACGCCTTATCGGGATTCTCTTTAAGTCACCAGCATGTTGAAGCTGCAAACTCTGATGGACAAGGCAACAATAAAGTCAGATACATCTTCAGAATCTTTGGTAATATACCTGACATAAGCTCTGTTGTTTACTTGTAGCCCATTTCCAGCAAAGCAGATGTTAGAAATTTCTAAATAATAGGACTTCTTTTGACAGAGAATGGTGACTTAAAAAAAATCAGGTGAAGGTTCATTGAAGAAATTTCTTGAATTTATAGAAGTAATATATTTTTAATTATCTGAAAACAAATTTTTAAGATAGATAGTTTCAGGATTTTCTTTTTGACTGTTCTTTGGTCTGGAATAAAAAAATAACCTTGATATTTTAAGTTTTCTGAAACCAGAAAGTTGTAGCTGATAAAGTATAGAAATTATCTGACTAAAATTAGAAAAGATAACACAAAATATTGAATACATAATAGCCACAATATGTTCTAAAATTCTATGAATACTTCTAGAACATATTTTTTATCTGTATGCATAGTTAGAGTAATATATTTCCCATTTTCTAACCTTGTCTCCAAGAATTCATTTGTAACAGTTAAATGCAAGCTTTTATTTTTTTAAAAACATCCATAAATCTAATTGAAAGTTTTAATTAAACTCATGTTATTTTTAGACTGTCTCAAGGCTTCATAATTGAGCCTTTACAATTGTACAAACAAATAGAAGACCGGTAAGAACCTGAAATTCATGATGTTTACTAATGAAGTCAGCCTGGAAGCCTCTCTATTAAATATTGCAATTTGATTGCCATCATATTCTGATTGGCCCCTTGATTTGCATTTTAATAATTCCATAGTATTTGAAATGCAAAAAAGGGTATTATCGGGGGTATTTCACTTGAACTGACAAGATTAAAATGAAAAACATCTAATGTTATGTTTTATAAAAATATTAAAAAAGGAAGTGCAAGAAAGACACACTTTAATTTATTAGAAGCAACTTATAATAACTGATATTAAATAATAAATTTTAAATTACAAGAAATTCCTGAGAAAGAATGTATTTTAATCTTATTATTGAGCAATATATTGATCAAGATTATTGTTTTTACATTGGACACCCAAATATCTATCTAGAATTTTTCATTCTAATTGATCTTGAAATATTTATTTATTATGACAAAGAATAAATATTACAGGAAGAAAAAGAAATGTCTTAAATATTTTTTTCTCTCAATACAAATGAACAGCCTACTCCATGTTCAGAATTCCATCAGTTTCAGGTGTAGACAACAGGAGGAAAGGCTATTTGCACTCAATAAGATATTATTGTTATTTTAGTTTGTTATTTTATTTCTATTTCAGACTTTTTACTGCTTATCTTGAACACAAAGAAAATAAGTGGATGCTCAACTACCCAAGCAGTTGTGGAAACATCTGTTTTGTCTGATCTGTTATGGTTTTCTTTTTCATATGCATATTTTGCATGGATTTAATTTTATTGCTTATTGGACAATCTGTACTTGTGTATGAACTACTTGATATAAATCTGCCCAGACTTTTGATCCTACTGAGAGGGAAGCCACTACAGAAGTCACTGCGTTTTATGGAACAGGCTTCATATTTCAGTTCCTTCAAACAATGACTTTTTATAATCAGATATTATTCTTTGTCCCAAACCGCCTCCTTTCAGTAATCACATTTTCACTCTTTTAATCATGCATATTTTATGGACACCTAGATAATGCTACTTGATCCACTTTGGTAAAGAAGGCTCCCATGCATATTTCTTGATATTTCCCTCTTCTCTTCTTTAAAAATTGTGATAGATTTAGCATTTTCTTTCTTAAAGTTTAAAATTGCAAGCAATTTGGAAAGAGTTGACAGGTGGCGTTTCTTTTCAGGAATTAAGAACATTTGATTTTTTCTCTTTCTCTCTGTGATAGTTTTTGTTTCATGTCAAAATATTGAGAACACATTGATAAATATACCCATTCAGTAGACGGTCTGAAGATTTGTAGAGTCACAACAGTAAAAGACTATGAATAGTCTGGTATCTGAATCCTACATCATATCTGTAGATAAACACATAAGCTTTATTTTCATTTTATTATTCTGGAAAGCAAACGTCCATTGACAAGGTACTATAATTCACCAAGTGGTCAATGACCTTTTCTTCTTTCCATCATGGTTCAATTTTAGCCCTTCTCAAAAATGATAAAAATAAATCAGCAATAGTCGTAAAAGGTTCCAGATCCATTTATCTTGTTATGCCAGGTCTGGTGATCTTGCTTTCAGCTCATTCCACATCAGAAATATTACATGAAACAGAAGCCAGTTCTCAAGAATGGGAGCACTGAAACCAAATTTCAGATTATGAAAACAGAGTCTGAGACATCTTTGACTTCCTTTTATTAAAAAGTAGTACTCGTTCCAGCATTAATTTCTGTCATTGACAAAATGACAACAAGTACAACCAGGAACGGCACTCAAAGTTCCTGTTACAAAACGTAATCTAATAACACAGTGTTTTACTCAAATTAAAGCTGTCGAAATTCATCAAGATTGAGAACTGAGCAAAAAGACCCTGTAAGCCTCCACATTTTTTTTACCATTAAATTTTTTTGTTTGCTTTACATTGTATACTAAACGTGTCCATGAGGTGCAAAATCAAAAGCAAACAGCAGAAAAAGAGAGAAAAATGAATATGCAATGTCACAGAGCTGGCAAGGAACTGAAACTTGCCCAGAGCAAAAAGAAAAGTGCCTCCTCATGTATGGAATAGCATGCAAGGGATAAATAGCTTTTTTAAAAAATTCTAAATGTGATGCTGTTCATCAATCAACATTATGTAATATGAGTTTGAACAGCAGGCTGTGTTAGAATGATTAGGAAAGGAAAGGGTAAAGGTATCACCTAGAGAACATTACTGTATACCTTCTTTTATTCTTATAAAAGCTATGCAAGAGTTGAAACACCGCAGTGGGGGAGAAGGGTATTCTTAGACACAGAGGGTTTTGCAGATGGCAACAATCAGTGAAAAGAACAATTTGCAAAGGCTTCTGGGTGACTTATGCACTGATATTCCACTGTCTTTCAGGGCAAACTAACTACCCAAGTGAGATGCGACACAATTCATCTCCGTGAATTCATGCACCTGAAATGTAGGTGCACAGTATAGAAAGGGCCTCTCAGTCTCTTTCACAGTCAAGTGAGACAATTAAACCCCAGTAGAGAAGCTTTGTCACCCCTTTTATCTTCAGATTAACTGCCCTGTAGAGATTCTCATTTATTGCTACCGGTCATGAAGAGTGTAAAGAAGATTTCAGTAAGTAGCTACTTTTTAGATGGCTAAAACTAGTTGAAATACACCCTTCTGCACAAGATTTTTGGAAGCATTAATGCACTGTGTAAGTTGGATTTTGGTTTTGAGGAAAATCATAGCTAGTCTTGGGATAGATCCACCAGCAACCAATAAACCCCAAAGGGCTTTGAGGAGAGCTCAATTTTGCTTCAAAATAAAAAGTTAAAAAAAAAAAAAATCTTATACAATAGACTAAATTTGGCATATTGATAATATCTCCTGTTTGTCTGCTACTTCCTTGCACAACCCAAAGGGCTTTTTTTAAAATTCAACCCTACTCCAGTAATCTTTCCATCACTTTCTTTGTTGCAGTAGTTTGGCAGAGTTATCTCTAAGTCCCAGGAACAGGCCCAGGGTAGGTCTCGGACACCCGCTTTTAAAAGGAAAATATTTCTAAAATGTGTCCTGAGTTACTGATAGTTATGTTTTAACTTTAGCTGTGCTGGTACACCATGAGATAATAAACGCTTTTAAAAGCATCTCCAGAATGCTTGCTTTTTATCCCTGGGATAAGCACAGCTTTTGTGTATCTTCACTATCTCAGGTAAGGGATATAAAAGCATATCTTCTTGTTCTCAATTTATTTTGGTCTTTCTGAGAGAGAATGCAATCCAACAGATTGAAAAATGAAAAGTTGTGACAAGAAGGTGTTCCATTAAAATGTAGGTTTAGTTTGATTCAACATATGAAGTTGTAAAGAATTTTAAATGCTTTACTTCTCAGTACAAAAACCTTGCAACCAAAGTAAAATGTGATAAGAAACAGGGAGCTGCAAACATTGAATTTAAATGTTGAAGATATTTATGACCAGGATGGAGATGAGCAGTCTAGTAGCTTCTGTGTGATCAGCAGTGCTACTGAAACAAAGAATTA
Source organism: Geococcyx californianus (assembly GCA_013389885.1). Lineage (NCBI taxonomy): Eukaryota > Metazoa > Chordata > Aves > Cuculiformes > Neomorphidae > Geococcyx > Geococcyx californianus. Next base: position 1,251 of record VWPV01016731.1, on the reverse strand, counting down.
CATGATCCCTAAAAGATTTTCTACATAGTGACTCTAAAATAATCCTTGTGAAGTCACATGGAATCATAGAATTACCCAAGCTGCAAGGCACCCAAAAGGATCATCGAGTCCAACCTCTATCCCTACATAGGACACTCCCAACATTCACATTATGTGACTGAGGATGTTGTTCAAATGCTTCTTGAACCCTGATAGACCCAGCGTCATGACTACTTCCCTGGGGAGCTGTTCCAGTGTTCCAGCATCTGCTGGGTGAAGAATCTCTTCCTAATATCGAATCTAAACCTCCCCTGGCACNTTGGCTCCTCCCAGTTTTGTGTCAATAAACCTTCAAGCCTTTCATCCAGGTTGTTTATGAAGCTATTGAAGAGCACTGACCCCAGGATGGATCCCTGCGGGACCCCAGTAGTGACTGGGCACCAGGCTGATATAACTCCATTCACTGCGACTCTTTGAGCCCGACCCATCAGCCAATTGTGCACTCATTGTATTATGTGTTTATCCAACTGTATTCTGGACATTAGATTTATGAGAATACTGTGAGAAATGGTATCAAAGTCCTTGCTGAAATCCAGAAAAAAGACATCGGCCCGTTTTCCCTGATCAGCTGGGTAGATGACCCTGTCATAGAAGGATATTAAGTTTGTAAGACAGGACCTTCCCTTTGTAAACCCATGCTGGCTGGGACCAATGACTGTGTTGTCTTTTAGATGTTTTCCTGTAACTCCCAGAATAATCTTCTCCATAATCTTACCAGACACTGAAGTGAAACTGACAGGCCTGTAGTTACTGGGGTCATCCATCCCTGCTGCCCTTCTTGAAGACTGGAACAACATTTGCCAGCTTCCAGCCAGGTGATACCTCTCCAGATTCCCGAGAGTGCTGAAAAATCATTGAGTGAGGTCTCACTGTGACATCAGCCAATTGTTTATATACCCTTGGATAAACCCCACCAGGCCCCATCGACTTGCAGGGATACAGCTGGAGCAGCAGATCCCACAGAAGTTTGAGGGTGATTGGGAGATTGTTTGCCTAGTCATGATCCTCCAGCTCAAAGTCAGTGGAAACAAGGACAGGTGACATGGGAGGGCTACAGGGATGCTGTTCACCACTGCAGGGCAGAAATTCATGTGGCCAAAGCTCAATTAGAGTTGAGGCCGGCTAGCACTGTGGATAATAAAAAGGACTTTTCCAAATATATTAAAAGACAGACAAGAAACAACACTGGACCGTTACTTGATGAGCATGGGC